>WEIT01029663.1:153680-217270 GCA_013389985.1 Dryoscopus gambensis | reverse complement strand
TGATGATGGTGGTGATGATGATGGTGGTGGTGGTGGTGGTGGTGATGATGATGATGGTGGTGGTGGTGATGATGGAGGGGGAAAGGGGTTCTGCGGCTTCCCCGCCGTTCCTGAGCTCCGCTCCCTGCCGAGCTCCGCGGCCCGCGGGAGCCTCGTCTGTCCGGAGAAGAAACTTACATGTCTGAATCGTCGCGAAAAGCTGATACATTCGTGGGGAAAACAAACCAACCAACCAACCAACCAGCGCATCCAGAGATGATGGAGGGAGATCACAGAATCATTAGGGTTGGAGAAGACATTTAAGGCTGGTTAGGGCATGGTGGTGATGATGCCAAGGTTGTGGGTTGATCCCTGCCATTCACTTAAAGGTCGGACTTGAAGATCTCCTGTGTCCCTTTCAGCTCAGATTCTGTTATTTCCTGATCATCAAGTCCAACCATTAACTCAGCACTGCCACTGTCACCCCCAAACCATCACCCAGTGCCACATCCAGACACCTCTGAAACACCTCCAGAGGTGGTGACTCCACAGCCTCCCTGGGCAACCTATTCCAGTGCCTGACCACCCTGACAGTGAACATTTTTTTCCAACATCTAATCTCAATCTTCTATGTCTCAGTTTAAAGTCATTTCCTCTAGTGCCCTCAACACATGCCCCCAAGGGAACAAGTAACATATCCACGGGAAAATTAATACAGCCCTGGAAAGATGTGCTTAGGGGGCAAAAAACCAACATGCCCAGGTGAAAACCAAGTGTATCGCATGGGGAAAAATAAATGTGTCCACAGAAAAGGTCTTTGCCCAGGGGCTGGTGAGCATATCACGTGAGGACAGCAGAGCCCAGGCTGTGAGGGAAAGGTGACGTGAGGGAGTAGTAGCAAATCTACAAAAAATTACTTGTTGGGGAGGAAAAAGCTGATCTATCCAGAGACGAAAAACTCAGGATAGGGTAGAGAAATGGATAGTGCCAGAATTGCTTCCTCAACCGTATCTGTGAACCAGCCTGAGCCTGGCCCTGCTTTTTTTAGAGGAAAATAGGCTTGTCAGGCCTAATCCACATCCACATCAGTAGCAGAGGAGGCTAACTCCACTAAACTAGCGAATTTCTGGTGTAAAAATAAAGGCAGATCAACGCAGGGGCAGAAAGTGAAACTTCAGTCAGTCTCACAGAAAACTGAAAGCAATGGTTTCAACCAGAGTGTGGCTCCTGCTCTTTTCCTGCAGCAGGACCCTGGCACCCAAACCCCATCCTTTTCCTCTCCAGCTCAACACCACAAATAGGAATTCCCAGGCACGAGTGCTTTGTGCATATAAATCCGACGGCAATTTGCATAAATAGATGCATATTATCTGATGTACGTGCAAAATCTGACATTGCAGCTGAAAAATCCGGCCATTAAACTGTTCTGTTGGATTTGCACGTTTCCCAAGGAATGAGACACATAAATCCACTGGCTGCATCTTTGGCTATTGAGTAGATTTAATAGCATTGTGTTAACACCTAGAGACGTTAGCGAAGAACTGAGGCCTCATTGTGTTGAGCTCTGTAGACAAGAATAATGAAAAGATTGTTCCAACCCCACCAATTTACAGTCTTAGTGGATTATGGGGTTTATTTTGTTTTTAAATAAGTATTTCTGAGTTTGTTACATAACATGAAATAAATTCCATCATTGTATTGAATTTAATGTAGATGCTTTTTTATGAAGCACTTCCACAGAGGCAGAAATAATCGAGTGACACTATCATAGCAAAAATAAATACTTACATATATATATATATATAAAAGAAACCTAATTTTTTTTTCCTTTTATCTTTATCCTCAGTTTCAAAGTTTGGACCAGATTGTTCCAGGTTTAAGGGCAGTTGCTATTTAAGTAAAACTACAAGTACTCTGTAAACTACTGAGGATATTTTGGGTTTGGGGAACTACAGTGTGGATGTTCCTTTTTGAATACCTATGGCCAGTTATTTTGACTCTTGCTGGACTACAGCTGTTGCTGTGCAAGTGCTCGCTCTGCTTGATAACTTTGTTAATATGACAAGTTCTACAAGTATTGTCAAAATAAGTCTGACACCACAACAGATTGTGAAGAAAAGGCAGAGCAGTAGTGAAAAAAAAATAGAATTCTCCAACATGTTTACAGTTGATTTCTAATCTGATGGCAAATTGATTTTTTTCCCAAACTAGTTTGCCATCCAGCTTTTCTAAGCTGTGGGAACAAACTCTGTGCTCTCAAAACTGCAAATGGAGCGAGTTCTCAGTTGTGTTTCCAGTGACAGCGGCCGATGTGAGACAGCAGGTGCCACCCAAGCCGAGGTGTTTCCAGAAGGAGCAGAGGAGAATCCAGATCCATGTTCAGACAGTGGAAATCACTGGTTTATGTGTGTGTGGTTGCTTTCACTCTACCATTTTCCTTCGACTCTTGACACTCCAATTAATTTTGGAAGGAATTGCAGTTTTTCTAACTGATTAGTTACTATTTGAACTACCTCCTTGTTTAGCAGCACTTCACATGAAGTGCTTATAAAATGTCTTCCTTCAGATCTTTAAGGAAAATTAAAATACGCCGTTTGCATTTTTGTACCTACTGAATTTTTCCCAAACTTGTAAGATTGCAGGCCTGAGCTGGGCCTGAACATATGTTATTTGGGAGGGTTTGCTTCACTTGGAGTCTGCTGGGAGACTGGTTAGGAATTGGTGTTCTGGCACAAAAAGGGACTAGGAAGCTCCACCATCTAACACAGGAGTGCTGCAAGATGTGGGTTTGGCGGGATGAAGACATTTAAGAGTGTACACATGCACAGTAAATCAACTTGCTAAACACCTCAGGAGCAAAACTGCTGATCCTAGGAGGCAACTTGCTGGACTGCACAACACTCAAGAGAAAAAAAGTCTCATAGATGAGACATCTCCAGAGCTGACTGTGCCAGGATAATGAGGAGCGCAGAGCACACGAGGGATTTTTCCCTCCTTGATGCACACATGTAATTCCTATTGACAGCAGTGGGAGTTGCACATCCATACCAAGGGGACAATAGAACCCTTAGTGGTGGAGATGAGTATCGGATGTGAGCTGTGTGACCACGGAGAGGGAGCCAGGGAGAGGGAGGTGTGATCACTGAGGGACGGTACAACATCCAATAAAATTGTCAAGCAGCCATCAAGTATGTGAAAGCATGGGAACAACAAATTAAATGGACAGGAGGTGAGAAAACAGAGTCTCAAGAGGCTTTTGCCTTCCTAGCTTAGGGCTGATATCTGAGTTCCTTATCTGAGAAATATTCCCGCTGGCTTAACCCGTTTAATTCTCTGACAAGTAAACATTTCGCTGAACCCAAGTAAATAGTTGTGGCCCAGATGCCAAGGATAAAAAGTGGTTTTATTAAAAAGCGTGATAAACAAGAAAAAACTAAATTAATACAGTGTGCAGACCTTACTGTAGGTTTCTTCTGAATGATCTGATGATTCTTGCTTTTCAAGTAGGAGACAGCTGGATGACCAGTGGTTTGGAGTCACTATTACTAATTTGGGTTTGTGTCAGAAGTAGTAACAAAGGACACAACAGGAAATAGTGGTGATTCTAGTTTGATAGATAGTGGCAAATTATGTGTTTGTGACAGCAGTTCAAAAATAAGATGAATGAGAAATGCCTTCAAATTTAATCTGCATTTGGGATCTTTTAGGGCTGTCTACAGAAGAGGGGACGAGAGAAACTGAACAGTGAAGTGAAATGTAAATCAGACCTATGGACAAAATTAACAATCAGGAAAAGAAAAACTTCTACCCGATCTTGATGGAAACCAACAGAAGAAGCAAAGGATGCTCCTGAGTAGGAAGACCACAACCACAGAAGGAAAATAACTAATGGTAAAAGCCAGAGTTTGGTACATTTATGTAATTTTTAAAAGCAACTGCAACTGGAACTACATAAATGGTTGAGCACAGCTCAGCATTCTGGATTGCTTATGATCTGGCTCCAGTACAAAATCTAAAGACAAAATGATGAATCACAGAGGAGAAAGCGGCTTGAAGAAAGAATCCACAAGAAAAGGCTGCACGGAACAGGAATGGGATATGCTTTAGTCCAAGCTGATTCCATCCCTGCACGTGCTCCCTGTGTGCTGGAATGGTGGGAATGACACAGCTATCTCCCTGGTTAAACAGCTCTTTTCGAAATCCCATTCTCAGTCCTGCCAGACCGGCTGCAATGCCAAGGAATTTTAACCTTCTCTCTTTTACGCTACCTACTCACCCGCACATTGTGGCTCCAAGGGATTCTTCTTCTGAGCTGGTCATGTGAATGGCAATGAGGAAAACACAACTTCAGAGGCCCTGTACAAACCCTTCCTGCTCACTTAATTACACTGACCAAGGGAGGCCAACTTTGGTGCCGTCTGACCTCCAATTATGAGGCACACTGTGGTCTCCTCACCGAGCCGTGCAGGCATTAGTGGCAGCACGCCAGCAATGGCTATATTAAAATCAATTTGAGACTCCCAATTCTATGCCTCTTTCACCTCAGGTGAGGTAACACACCTTA
The DNA here is from genome assembly GCA_013389985.1 of Dryoscopus gambensis. Lineage (NCBI taxonomy): Eukaryota > Metazoa > Chordata > Aves > Passeriformes > Malaconotidae > Dryoscopus > Dryoscopus gambensis. The sequence goes on along the minus strand of WEIT01029663.1, from coordinate 212,727 downwards.
TACTAATGGAACTCTTTGTAAAATATTGTAAAACAAAACTGACCTATGCAAAACAATTAACAGTTCTATTCTCTTTTTTTTTTTTTGTCGTTTTTTGTATTCTTGCAAAAACAAAGGAAAAAGGGAAAAGCAGACCAAGAGGCTCAATAGATCTGTATCTTTGCAGTGGATGGCAGTTTGAAGAAGGGGTATTAAAAAAAAAAAGGGGCAGAAAAGCAGAATTAGGTTTGTTCTCAGAGTCACCAAGGAGAATAAACTGCAAGAGCTCCCTGACACAGCAGGCAGGCAGCTCCCAGGCTGCTCCGTGAGGCAATGCTTGATATTCATGGAAACAATGAAACCTCCCCAGATTTACTACAAAAAAAAGAGATGAATAGCCAGTCTGTGGTGTTACAAGCAGGAGGAAGGCCACAGATTCCCAGTTTCCCCAAAGCCGTCACAAAGTTACTGATTTTAAGACTCTCCTCATATGAGCACGTGTTTAAGCAAGATTATGCCATCACCTCAGGAACAGAGAGTTGCCTGATGGGTCATCAACTGCTTTACCTGGAACAGCAATGGGAGGAGAACATTATCAAACACAAACCCAGGGATCAAACATAAACCCGGGCATTTCCTCCCCAAGCTCTCCATGCACCCTCCTCAGCAGCTCAGGAGGAGAGGCCTTTTCTAGAAAGTCCTGTGCCTGTGATTTCCTGTGCCACTGGAATGCTCCCTCTTACACTTTCAGTGAGGTACCAGGGGAAGGGGGCACGATTTGTGATCCAGCATCTGACCTGTGAAACTCTACAAGCTTGTATTCATAACACACCAGAAAACTCAGAATTAATATCAACATAATTAATAATTTTTAAGGGACTGATGAAGGAAAATGAGAATTTTTCAGACTTGCAGCTTGTGCTGTTGTTATTGTTTAGAGCAGCAAATGTCATCGATGTTGCCTTTCTTTCCTCTTCCTAGACATGGCCCCATATACGCTGAAATGTTCACAGTAATATAACTTATTCCAGTCCAAACCTCAAAATAAGTTACCCTGCTACAAGCAGCAATATTACTACATGATCACTCTTTCACCTAGAAAAAACATGAGGTCCAGATCAGTCTTTCTAATATTACTGACACTACATTCTTTTCTTCTTTATCAGAAAAAAATTATGTTTTCCTCTGCACGGACTAGTAAAGCATAAATAGAAGTGATGTTCTGAGCTCTCTCAGCCTTTTGTGGCACCCAGCTTGTTGGTACTCCTCACAAATATTTTTTCCCCACGAATATATCCAACAGTTTCAGCACTGCAGCAGATACTCTAAATTGTGTGTGTGTGTGTGTGCCCAGTAAATGCTGAGGCAGAACTCCTCAGAGAAAGCCCCAGTTACCTGCTTAATATGAAGTGATTTTCTGGAGCTGTCAGCATTTTTGGTCAAAAACCACCTGGAAGACAAAGCACTTTGCAAGAGACAGCTTTGACAACCTGTGGATTTTAATAGTAGAACTGAAAAGATAAGAAAACTTGGGGAGAGAGGGAGAGATGTGCTCTTGCAAGACATTGCTTTGCGACAGAATATCCCATACTCAAATAATGCAGCATACTTCCAGCTAGGAATAGTGAGAAATTTATGGTGTTTGCTTCCTTGAAAATCCTATCAAGTTAAAGATGTATATGAAATTTATTTATATATCTGAATCAGTGATTTAGCTACAAATGAGGATAATAATACGATGTTCTACTAAGAATATTACATGCCTAAGTGAAATAAAGCCTAGAAATAAAAGAAAGGGAACTATTTAGGAGCACTGTATCCAAGAATAATATGGACTGACTGCAAGCCAAGAATAATAAAAACCAAAGTCTTCCTCACATGCATAAACAGAAAGGAAGAGAAAGCCACAAGGGGTTAAAGTTTTATTAACTACCATTGGTAGTCACCACCTGACTCATGCTCAGCTAATAAAGGCTGTTTTTGATGTTGGTGGAGTTCTGTACATGAAGTAACTCCTGCTTTTGCCAGTGTCTAGCAATGCCTGAACTCCAAAGATTAATTTTTTGAGTTCATGCATTCATCTAACGAGATTATCTGCATTTATCCTATTAACTCTGACCAGCAGATCCTGTGGTCTCACAGCCCCTAATCCATTCCCAGCTGCACACAGGCTTTCAAGTCAGACTGGAACCGTGTCCAGGACACACAAACAGGTGCTAAAAATATTGGTACATCTAAGACTGGGTAACCCCCAGCTAAAGAGTGGGTTTGATCTCTTTGAGAGAGAAATCTATGGGAGAAATTCCTGCACCATCTTTCAGTATGAGCTACAGGCAGACTCGTGTTCTAATAAAGCTCATTTTAAATGATTCTGATTGTGCTAATCCACCAACAGGAAATGGCAGAATCATGGAACGGGTTTGACTGTAGGCCAGAAGCAGCACAGGATTAAATGGGATATTTTTAAGATTTTAACAACAAATACAAATTACATCTGGTGCAAGCTATGGGCTGAATGTGGTAACCTGGCCTTCACCTATGCAGATATTTCACCAGAACAGTCATTTGCAAGCTGATCCTTAAGTACTTTATGAGAGGTAAATCTAATAACCTTTCTGGGAAAACCTCAGCAGGATGCAGACACTGTAATAATCCATATGCAAGCTACCACATTGTATTGTGTGCTGTCAGACAACTCAATTATTTTCTTCCAGATCTAACATAAGCTTCTGTTTAGTAAACATGATGAGAGTCAAACTTTTACATATATATATATATATAAAGTGCTTAATTTGCATGCAAAATTGCCCTAAGTATGTATGCAAATAGGAAAACTCATGCACAGATGACTAATTAAGTGCATTTATGTGAGAAATTACCCAGTGCACGCATGGAATCTCAGTAATTGTACACACAACTCTGTGAGCCATTGCCTTTGCAATTTGGACACGTAACTGATTGAAAAAATTGTTTCTCAGTACCGTGCTGGAATAACTGATGTGGAGCACAGGGCCAGAAGTAGGACAGCTGAGGGGGCTTTGGGAAGGAATTACAAAAGCTTGTGAGGAGCTTTACAGTAAGAACAGAATTGGCCACCTCTGCCATTACTGTTTTTGATTTAACTTACAACCATCCTGTGCTAATCTGTGGCTTGAAGAGAGTCATATCTGTAAAAAAAAAAATCAGAAAAATAAAATCAATGCAACAGCACAAGAGATGGTGCCATTAAAATTAAACCTGAAGTCTGTAGTCTGCTGTTGCCTGTCCAGTACGTGTTTTGAAAACAAACAGCAAATTTTGCTTTGCGTGTCTTGATCCAGCTCCCTTTTGTCTCATCCAAGCATGCTTTGTAGTATAACAGCACAATATCCCTCTGGAAGGTTCAGGGAGTTTTGGTGGGAAAAGGGGTCTCTATCTCTCTGTTTTAATTTTCCAGGCATTGTTGTTATTATAAGTCCTGTTATCTCTAAACACGGATTAGTTCTCTTTATACCTCCAAAGTTAGAAAGTTCATGCTGACATTGTTAAAATTCAATACAGAGAACAAGTTCTTTCAATATGATGTGATAAACATCCCTGACTTCAGTGTCCTGCAGAGAAAAATACCTGTCCAAATTGTTTTGATATGCTCTGGCTCCTGAAAGCAGGGAACATCCCCAGCCTGCTTTGTGATATTTTCCTATTTTCTGGTCATTGTGTTGATATTGAGCATAACAGGTAGAGGAGCACCTGTTTATTTACCCACAACTCGAGGCCAAACGTTTCAATCAGCCGCCAACACCGGCAAAATGCCTTTGTGGGCACAGTCAGACGGGAGGGACAGGCTCAGGGCAGGGGGAGGAAAGAGGCCGGACGGGGATGCGCTGGCACTGCCCGGCTCACTCGGGGGTGCGGTGCTGCGGGACAGACTCGGCAGCCTGGCGAGGCTCCGAGGGGCAGGAGGGGAAAGGGATGCGCTGCTCCAGGGTGGTTTGGCTCGGGACTGAGTTCCTCAGATTCGATTTCAGAAGGGACGATTTGAAGTCGACTTCTGCCGCTAAGTGGTGCTCTAAACAGCGCAGCGTCTTCGTGGTACCGCAGTTCACAGGGAGGAACAATTCACAGCACTGTCAAGCTGATTAGACTGATGCAGACACTGTAAAAGTGTCCATTACGCTGATTTAATCCTTCTGTGCCACTGGATAAATCAGGGGGAAGAACAGGCCAATCCAAAAGATTAAAGAAATCCAAAGATTGAGCCCTGGTATACAGTATCTGAAGTGGAGGATTACAGAAAACAATTCTAATTTTTAAAAAGCTTTGTCTGGCTTCTTTCTGTTCCTTTTTAATTATTAGTATTGTTTTCTCTAAGTTTATGGTTGTTAGAACTTGAAGTACTTACCAAATAAAACTGAAGCAAAACACTTAATACTTGCAGTTATTCCAGAACTTATTTTTAAAACAGATGCTCTATCTTTTTATCAATTGGGAAAAAAAAGATAAAAAATGTTTTTTCTGGAGTACATATCTACATGTAGATTTAATCCTTCCCACTCTCCAGAAAAGATTCAATTTAAAAATAGGGTAGAAATTTGGAAGGAGAATGCAAGCTTGCAGCTTCTGGTCTCCTCAGTCCCAGGAGAAGTGGAAACACAGCAGGCAGAGGAGCTGTTTTGGCATTTTGACACCCTTGTTGTTGCCCACAAAATTGGGTTTGATACCTGGTGTTCAAAAAGCCAATAATTACACACGAGAGAGAGAGACACATTGATCATTCATTTGAGAGTTGTGCAAGCCTGCATGCTCCGTGTATTCCATAAATCAAGCACCACCACTGGGCTTGCCATTATTTGTACACAGAAATTCGGATTTAGTGACTTTCCAAGCACGGCCCCTCTGTGATGGTTGGTTGGTATTTTCCATCCAGGTTACATAACCCCGGCTGACACCTGCACATCCTCAGGGGAAGGGTCTGCACCTGGGCCGGGCCTGTAGGTGTGGTTTTCAGTATTATAATGAACATATTCAGCTCTAGGATCCATGGACCTTGCGTGTGTTGCTGAATTAGCAATGTATACTCAGGCATACATAAATATCTTGATTTTAATGCATCCTTACAGCTTGGTAATTCCTGGAAGTCCTGACTGGGAGATGGAGCTGCTCTTGTTCCACTGTTCAGGTTTCCTTTCTTGCTGATTAGGCTTGGAAGTGCACAAAGATCTTACATCAAGGAACATCCCGACTTAGGATAATCATGACATATTCCACATTTTGCAGTGCTGCGAGCCCTTGCCCCAGGCAGTTCTGCATCCATGGTGCCTCTCAGGCGTGGCTGCAGCAGAGGGTCCTGGGGAAGGATCAGTGGGAAAAGCTGTGCAATCTCAGGAACGAGGAGGCTCGAGGTCAGGAGTCAGGAAGCTTTGTCCTGTTTCATAGAAGGAGGAGGAAATTGTTTAACCGCAGTCCATGAAGGAGTTGACTCCTTTTCTCTGCCATGGGGCTGTCCTAGAAAACAAAGGATGGGGAGAAGGGGTGGATCAGTGAACACTCAGGTTCCTGGATCCCACATGGTCTGCTGGTGGATTTCTTGGCTCATGAGGGAGCCAGTTCAGTGCTCTGTATTTACACACCCTTTAGGTGGTGTGTCTGCAGCCAGGCCCAGCTCAGCCTGGGCGTCAGCACTTTTTAGCAGATCTCAGGACACTAAAACACTGCCTCGCACTGAAACCCAATGAATAGATGTCTGTGTGAGCTGCTCTGCTGAGCAAAATCCTGTAAAAAAGGAGGTGGAACTTCTGGGGAGAGGATTAGTGCCTTTTGTGAACTGTATTTTTGTGCAGGGTGCTGGTTTATTCACAACATTCCCCGAGAAGTGCTTTAAATCAAGAATCAAAAGCCGAAAGGGTATCAAAGCTGTACAGGAACTGATTACTACTATAAATTTTGCTGAAACAAGCTGATGCTTTGCTGATTCTTTGGTCTTTTTCTGGTAAAAATATGTCAGTGTTAACTCACAGCATTGACTTCTCTGTATTTTTCACTTTTGTTCCATGAGATTATTTTTAGCTGCTGTGCATTAGCTCTGCTTCAGAATAATACTGAGGTAGAGGTTGCAGGTTCTTCCTGAAAAAACCAAATGATTTATTGATAGAAATGCAACAATACCTGTATATCCATAAAATTAATGTCATGTGACCCCTTCCCCTCTCTTTTTGAATGGTTGAGACAGATGTTAGAGACAGATGTGAATTTCTCAGGAGAGAAAGGAATATCACAGGTAAATCAGCTTTATACCAGAAAATCTGCTAGAAATGAGAATAACAGCTGTAAAATAAGTAAACTCTTAACAGAAGAAGGAACCATTTTCAATTTCAGGGGAAGCGGCCAAAGTACCCAAAGCAACTTTGTATGAGTTATTTATATTATAGAATAATTTCTGAGCTCCAAACAATGGTAAGGAACAGTCACTCTCCCAAATGTCCTCTAGAGAGAGCAGCAGAAATGCAAAATTCAAATGCTGTGAACAGGGTCAGGTGCAAGTCCAGAAACAGTGAGGTTCTTCTGACATTTACATTCTGTAGGCATGCATTTACATATTTAGAAATAAATTTAGAGTGGTCTACAATTTCCCTGGGAAGTTTTTGAGTTTAGCAGCAGCTTCACCACCAAAAACTCCTGGCGCCTCTGCAATCATCCTCAGGCTTTCCAAGATTTAATCAGTGTATGTCATCTTTAATATCTTTGTTGTGATGCAAGAATTTTACGGTTCTTTACAATATTTTCCAAGGGTTGGAATCCATTTTCCCAAGGCCAGCTCTGTGTGGTGGCATCAGTCTGGCTGGCTTGTCCCCCTGCCTTCCCCTCTGTTCATGCACTTCCTTCTTTTATTTTAACAGACATTTTCTTCAGAATAAATCCAACTGTAGCAAACTTTCCAAACTGCTGAAATCTTCCTGTTGTATCTTCAAGTAAATACCACAAATTCTGTAACAGTGACCTCAATTCTTCAGCTGAATTTCAAATTCTCTTTCTGATGGAAATTTTCTTTGTATTCTGTTGGCTGTAAATTTGGCCTCAGGTCTTGCTCTGTACAATTAACTCTGATTTTTGACATCACCATTTATGAACATGTCGGACTCAAAGAGTGAAAATGCTCAATTTTCAGCTCCTTTTATCCTGTTTATGCACAGCCTGGGTCAGACACTGCTCCCACAGTGCCAATAGCAAACATGGAGGTCTTCCAACATGAGGATCCCACCTATCCAGCTGCCTCCTACCGGGAAATTAATCTAAATTTTTCCCACTTGTTCCTGGCTGGACAAGGAAGGAGGTTGAATATGAATGTCTTCATTTAGTATACACGAGTCACAGACAGTGTGAACCCTGTCATGGACTGTTTTATCTCCAGCAATTATTTGGAAAACACAAATATGACTACTTACATTTAAAGAACAATCAAGGGAAAAATCTGAAGATGTGGCTCTGTATTACTTAGAGACTAAGATTTCTCAGTGTTAGTTGGATTCACTGAAAACTTATTTAAATATTAGACATGATTCCTACAGTGGTAGAAATGGATAAGGATCTTCAAACCCCCAGTTTAAACCTGCAGGAAGCTTTCTGTTAAGGAAAAATAGGGATAATATATTTGGAATATAAATGAAGCACTGGGTAGGTTTTGCCTCTGTAGAATGTGTACATCTTGTTCATTATTCTGCAAACTACAGAACAAATATTGATTACAATTTGAAATAGAATACAAAATGTCATTCATGCCAAGTACCATAAAAAACCCGATATCCTCTCATCTCTCAGAGTTTGTGAAGAATGGAGACAATAGCATTTTCTCACAGAAACTCTAAAGAATTTAAAGAGTAGGATCAATATTGTAAGAGGAACTTCTCCGTGTACATATCCAGCTGAATTCCCAGCAATATAAAAGGGAAATATTTGTGTTGAACTCCCTGCCTAGGGCTTTAAATTGCTGTATACTATCATGCATTACGGCCTGTATTAATTATCTAATTGAGACATTTATATGGTCATCAGGCAAGTGGGGACCTGGAGAGAAATCCCTAATTAAGACTTTGGAGTTTGATAAGAGGCTGCTACTGTGCAGCGATAAAACACTATTTTTGTCTTATCTTATGAATGTGTCAGGGCAGATTATGTTAAATGCTACCTACATGCATAATCAGATGACATATCTCTGGCAAGGCCCGCAGATAACAGTCTGCAAATGCACATTTATTATTTTACAGTTCAGACTGTTAAAAGGAGAACAAAACTTGTAGATCCAGAAGTACAGCAAGTCCACCTGGGCCGTGCCCGGCGTGTCACGCCATGCGTGTTTTCCTTGGGATTTGGGGACAGTGTTTGTGGTGTGATGAGAGGCAGAGCAGCTGGAAGCCAGCACCTGGAACCATCCTGTTGGCTCTGTATTGCTGAACTCTCCAGGCACTCCCTTCCTGCTCCCTGACACGCTTGGTACTGGAAGGTGGATTACAGGCGTCGGAAATTCAATTATGCTGGAGGAATCCCTGTCTGAGTGCTCTGTTTAAGCTTCGTTACCTTCCGAGAGAGGGGGAGCAGGGCAGGGATCCGGCCAGTCAAGGCTCCTCATCTCATTTCGTTCTGAGTGCACTCCCTGTTTCTTGGCATTATGAGTTTGTTGTGAATGCTGAATATGTAATGCAAAAATACCAGCAGTGAAGATTTTTTTTTTCTTGACAAGTTTTCTGGGAAAATTCAGAGCTGCTCTATTTTTTGCGTGCAGCCTCCCCATCCTTCTTCTCTCTCATCTGCAGAGTTGACTCAAACAATAACATTCCCTTCAGGATCTCTTTCCTCATTAGGTGCTTGGAGATCTCCAGGAGGATGTTCAGCTCTACCACCAAAGCAAAAGAAAGCAAAGTCAGAGAACAAAACATGCATGACAATTGTTTTTAACACTTTTCCTCTTGCCATCACCCAACACTGCTGATATCAGTGGCAAATCTCTTTCCGTATCTTCCATTGTTGGAGCCTTGCTCCAACAATGGGAGGAAATGTTTACAAGGTTTATTTATATGCATATATTCACATAAATACATATATTATATATAGATATGCATTATACAACTATACATTTATACACATGCACACTAAATCTAACACTGCAATTATAATTTGGGATTATTCAAAGCCTGCATTTTAAAACTTCCATGACCTTCTACATGGATAATATCTTTTTTCATTTTCTGCCATTTACAGGTGTGCATAATACAAACTGACAAGTGCTAGAGCTGCGGAAAAGAGGCGAGAAACAAGGACCAAAGGTCCTTGCTAAGTAGCAGGATGAAAGATGGCTTAGTGTAATTTTGCAGAAGGATTCAGTTTTACAGGTTTCCAAACAAGAAATGTGGATATTAATGGGGGTTTGCAAAGAGCAAACTCAATAACAGTCTTAGTCAATTAAAAGTACATAAAGTATTAATGTGTTGTATCCTGGTTTGTGTTTAAGGCGCTGTAGAGACTAATGTTCAAATCCCAGGAGAAAAAACCCACTCCTGTACTCAAACCCCATATTTGGACCTGTCATCCATTACCAAACATCACTTCATTAATATGCAAAAGGTTTCTCCATGTTTCCCAAAACATTGATTAGGTTCAAGGACTTAGGAGAGCTGAGTTTAACCAGCCCCTGTCTCCCAGAAGCTCAGAGAGAGCTCAGCTCTGTCCTCTCAGCTCAGTGTCTCCTTCTCCCTGTGCAAACAGGGGCTGCGGGGCTGCGAGGCGGCGTCAGGATAAATCCATCAGATTCCGAAGGACTGGGTGCTGCCATAACGAGGATCACTGAGGACTGGAGCTCCTGATGTGCTCCAGATCCGCAGCTCTGTCCCCTGGGAGCTCGGGGAAAATGGAAGATTCATTGGAATCACAACAGAAGAATAGCTGCTTGAGTGCTGCATGCACCTGGTTGAGGTGTAAGCCAGGAGCTGTCCCAGAGTGATGCCCCAGGCATGGAAAAGACCCAGCCACAACAACTGACACGTTTTTAATTTCCAGCTTAGAAGGAAAAGAAGAAAATCAGCCACTTGCGAAAACTTTATAACCCCTCTGTCTCTTGTTTAACCTGATCCCTGCATGTCTAAATAGGTGATGGAATGAGCACGACCCAGCAAAGCCTCCGGGGGTTTGATTAATGGAGTGCCCCAAAGTAAAATAGTCATTTTGAAAAGCTGAGGAGAAATGCAAACTTTTAATAACATGTTCAAATTATTTAATCATACAATCAGGCCTGACCTTGTTCAATATGAAACTTCATTACAGCCTGGAATGTTAATATGGAGCTCCAAAAACATCATAAATTACTGGTTTCTTCAGTGATGCATGGGTCTGTCCTGCTGTGGCCAACTGCAATTTTAATATTTTCCTAAGAAATGAAGAAATGAAGAATTAGCAAATAATGGCACGATCCTGAAATTACTGTTCTAGGGATCACAGTTTATTAACTGGCTAAGAAGGATAAAGACATTCCTCATTTCCATAGATAAATGATGTAGCCAGTCCTTTTTTGGGGGGGCGGGGAAACCCTAAGTGCTTATTTTTGAATAGATCCATTAATAATCAATTCAACTGGCCCACCTTTCTGCAACATGACAGCTCTGACAGTCAATGAAGGAATTACAACTTGTAACTGGCAATTTTACCATCAGAAACATTATTTTGTATACAACTGGTGCCTTGTAACAACTTAAAAATGGTACTCACTGTTTGAAAAGGGCAAAATAAAATCACTTGCAATATTGACTGACAGAGATCCTTATGTGGTGCTTATTATCTAACAACAGAACAAGAAAAGTGAGTGGACAATTTAAAATGGCTTGAAAAAACAGGGAAACTGTAAGACCACTGCACTTTTAGCTCAAAACTGCATTTTATAAATGACTTGCAATAACAGCACATTGTTTGGAATTAAGAAGGGAATGTTAGAATCTTGGTGGTCTTCAGGAATAGCTCAGTTCAGTCCCCCAGTTTGATGGTTCTGTGGGTTTCAATAGGATTGGATGGAAATGTAATGTTCTTTGATTAATCGCTTATCAAAGCATCGTCAAAAGTGGCTGTGGCTGTGCTGGGGTCAGACACTGGCCCAGGAAATCTTTCCCTTCATGTATTAACACACCTGTCTTTGCTGAGGTCTGAGGGTCCCCGTTGTGCAGGGTATTCCAAAGATGAGCTCTTTGCTGTCAGCACTGAAAAACAACAGCACAGGCCTGGAAATAAAGCTAATCAAACATTCTGCAGCAATTAAAAAATAAAATTGTATTTTGTCATATGATTTTCAGATAATGAACAGCATGGAAATGTGGAGATTCAAGCAGCTCAAATGCTCAACTAATTCAGGTTCAATTATCATTATGACCACCACTATGAACCTTCCCACCATCCCTTTCCCTCCACCTAAATCTCTGTTTGTAACCTCTTCTGCATTCTTTTAAATCTGTACCAGATTCATTCTAAAAGCATTTAATGTAAATAAAACACACATAAGACAGTTCAGCTTTTTTTCTATGATGCTCATCCAAGGCTTTACTTGCCAAGAGGCAGAAATACTGAGCAATATTGAGCAGAAATCTATAGTTTCCTCTACAATAACCTCAGTTTGCTTTATTTTTTTTTTTAATTTCTTCTGGCCATGAGACAACGTCAGGAGTTTTTATGGGCATCCCATTGCCCAGAACTAATTGGTTGGAAAGCACAGTAAGCAAAGAATTTCATTGTTTTCAACCACAGTATTAAACAACTACTTAGCAAAGGGAGACAATAATGGAGAATAATTATTAACTGAGGAAAATATTCAGAACACATGGTAAAACAAACAATTAGGCCCAATTGTGCCAGTTCTGTGAATGTTTTACGCTGCCTGTGATGAACTCCCATTTGAAAGCTCAGTTTTACACTGGGCAATGGTTCAAAACCCAGAGACACATCAGTCCCAGGCAGGAGCTCAGAGAGAAGTGCCAGACTGTAACTGACTGACAGCACTTCCCACTGCAATCTGGGGCTGTCTTCGAGAACTTCTACTCAGCTCTGCTTCAAATCAAACTTCATTTAACTAAGGAATTCTAGCAAGGTCACAAAGCAAGAGAGGCTGCCTGCAGACACCAGCGATCCTTTAGTCTGTTGCACAATCACACATGGGAGATTTACAGGACAGAAATGCCAGATACCTTCTGTGGCAACAACCTCGTCAGACAGAACTGCCACGAAATCCAAAATGTTGAATTTGCAGCTACTGAGCCATGGCACAGTCTGTTTGTAAAGTCCACTACTCAACAGTGTGACTGTGCACTCACATTTATCTTAGAGCAAAAATATAACTGGAAGAACTAATAGAAGGGAAAATACAACTGGACAGTGCACTGGCAATTACAGAGCTGAGAATTAAAGCTACAGAGGAAAAAAAATGTGTTTTGGTGATGAAAGTCATCTCTAGAGTTACAATTAAGATGAAATTTATTGCTTCTGCTTAACATCTGTTTTATATTTATTCATTCTGATAAAAAATTATATCCTGGATCCAAAGCTTCAGCTTCCAAAGTTGCAGAATGAATGTTAATTAAATATTTGATATAAAGTCTTTTAAAAACCCACAAAAATTACTCAGTTTACTTAAAACAGGGCTCAGAAAAATACAAAGTGTGGTATCAGGTCCCATAATGAAGTCTTTCAGTTCCCTTGATCTCCCTGCATTTAATGTGAAATATAAAGGACTAACTTTTATATTTGTTTCCCTCTGGTATAAACAGACTGTGTAATGAGCTGCTGTGTGATAGAAGCTGAATGTCACTCAGAAGGCAACACATCCCCAGCACACTGGTGGCTTTGCCCCTCTTAATCTTCACCTTGTATGTGAGATGTTCTTTCCCTTTTCCATGGATGCTCATTATGTATCTGTTACTCATCCACTTTGCTGGATTCAAATAAGCATGGACTTCTAGATATGACATAATCTACCAAAAACTACTAGAGGAGTGAACATTATTTGCTGAAAAGCCTCATGCTCCTGAACAGCTTGTCAGTCTGCTCGCTCCTCGGAGGTCTGTTTCCCCATTAGTGCACATTTCCCCAGCTGAAGATTTAAAGGGGTTTTTTTTTTCCCCCACTGTCACAATAAAAAAAGAAGAAAACGAAGCAGGTGGTGTCTTTCTGAAGTCCAAGTGTTTTTTAATGATCGTGCTCTATTCCTTCAAGTGCAGAAATTTCAATTCTGATTAAAATGAAAAAATGACAAGCCATTATAGACAGACCTCCATTCTCCAAAGGCTCCCCTCTGAATACACAATATGTTTTCCTATATAATGCATGAACCATATTTCAATATTAATTCTAGGAAGGTCTCTTTGGGGTCACATACTAATTATATCTATTTAGAATTTATCATGCTACTTCCAATATAATTGTGCTGTCATTGTGTCCTGTTGTTTTTCCTTGCCTGAGGCAGAAGGAAGCTGCAATAAACCTGAAAATACTGGCAAGAAATGTTCATTCTAAAACATATGGGGTGAAAGCTGCACGAAGGGCCCTGCCCAGTGCTCACTGAAATCAGCAGGAATCATTATGTTAACCTCAAGGGGAAATGATTTTAACCTGTTAAATGTGCACAGTTCTATCTGAGGAGCTCTGTGCATCTCTCAGGGTAATGAAATGGTTGTGGCACGACTGACGGTAAATAATCAGCGAAGCATCCAGCATCATGCCGGGGAGGATATGGACAGAGGAGTTTGAGCTGTCCTGATTCCCAGGGGGTTAGACTGGTACTAAATGGCCACAAGATAAAGAAGAATCAAACCCTCTGCTCCAAATCATCCCGAGTGTGTTTGATATGTTCATCTACAGCATTGTGTGATCGCTGGGTCTGTGCGGGAGGCAGTGGCAGTGGGGGTTTGCTAACTAACCACTGTGTTACAGTCCTGGATTCAAATACTTCACATTTTAAAAATTCTGCCTCATTACAAGCACTAAAATATCAGCACATTTGCTGATAAACACTTATTGTGTTTATAACTTCCTTTTATAATGACTGGTATAATTCTGTCTGCATTATCAACCCAAGGCATCTTCTTTCTGTGAGGAATCCTCAAAGTTCCCTGCACAAATCACAACTAAAGTTAAATGGTGCCTCCTTTCTGCCCATGAACACGGAGCCAAATTTCCAGCAGACAGCCTTGCCACCTATGTACAATTATTAATGCTAGGTATCTGCATCTGCTTTCAAGAAGTAGGTGCCCGCAGGATTAAACATGGATAACACAGAAAAAATCCAGGCACCAGAGATAAGTATCTTGTCTAAATTATGCCTCTTGTGTTTCCTAGCCTCCCAAATTGTTAGTGCCACATTACCAGTCAGCAATGACACAAATCAGACAATCAGTGACTCAACAGGCAGGAGATTACCTCATCCAAATTTCCACACATCCTTTCAACCCCGTTGCTGCCAATGTTGGTCCTTTTACCTTCTGTGCCTTTCTGTGTCTGCATGAAGACTTTTCTAAACATGCCTCTCAGTATATTTGTGGTGCCTGTAAGTAGCCTGACTCCTGGAAATAAGATTCACAAGATACAAACATGAAATGACAGTTACATGTCTATAGCTCACTGTGGTTATCTTCTTTTTTTTTAGTCTCTAATGAGATGTTTTCAGAATAAGAAAAATGGTAATGTTCAGCCCACTAACTCTATATGTTTTTATTGATAGGTCTCAGCACAGAGCAAACCGATATTCAAGGGGAGAAAATGAATTATCTGGAGCCAAATGTAATTTTATTTTGGTAGGCCGACAATCAATAGAAGAAATGCACAGTCATTTCAGTAATTGCCACAGCTTCATGACAAATATTTCCTAGAAACTCCTGGCTTGGTGATCTCGGCATCCAGTGTTACTGAGGTATATCTTTAATGCAGGTTAGCTCAGATGCTCAGAGACACATGCAAATTATGCAAGCATGTGTGCTTTTTAATTTTAATACCCAAGGTCATGAGTCAGATTGCCTCACGTTGTGTAAAGACTTTGTAGTGGAAAACAAAGCTTAAGTGTGAGAATTTCACTTTCCTTACCTGCATAAAAGGTAGAAAAGCCAATTCAGTTGGTAAAACCACATATGAGGATCTGAGGACACTTCTTGCGTGGTCTAAAGGCACAAGACCACCTTGCACGTGGATCCCTGTCACAATTAGCTGTGCCTCGTGAAGCTGTCGAGGCAGCTCTAAATCCTGCTCTGCAAACTGCTGAGCAAAACCGAGCTCCCCTCAGGGGCTGCTGCTGCTCCCTCACCTTCTGCTCTGCTGCTCAGCCCGGGGGGCTCTGTTCGGCACAGAACACCGGGAGAGGAGATGCAGCAGCATTCCCACCTGTGCATGAAGGAGATGTTGTTACTGCAGTAATGATCTGGAATTGGGCGGCCAAATCCGTCTGTCCACAGCTGAGCTTCCAAAGGTTGGGTGGTCTGGGCTGTGTCCTGTGGCAGAAGCTCGAGGTGTACAGATGCATTTACATTTGTAGTTTCTGATGAGGCGAGGAAGAATTCAGGCTCGGGAATGATGGGGGAGAGATGGAATGGCAGCAAGATGCTTCACAGTGCCAGACTGTGGATGATGTGGCTGATGGAGTGAGAACTGAGCACGAGTTTTAACTGGGGCCCACCGTGGTGTTTGGACTCTTTTGAAAGACTGGATACTGCTCTGCTTGTGGAATTCATGGCATTTTGAGGGACTTTTGAAGCTCATGGGGACCTGATATTAGTCTATTTTTAAAATGCCTTCAGAGAAACAAGGAGCAGGAGAGTCACCAGTTGTGAGGGGGATTACAGAAGAAAAAAATAAAAAGCATATTTTTCAAATGTATATGACTTATTAATCTACTTTCTCTGAATTTTCCACAAGAAATGAAATCCTGTTTTACTGAAATACTTTGGGATTTTTTCCCAGTGGCCATTTGTCTCAGAGTTTTCAGTTATGCAGATCAGACACTCGGGAAACAGAGAACATCTTCATTTCCCTTTTTGTTCTGAAACAAGAAATATTCTTTATAGCATCTGAGGGAACCTCCAAAGTATGAAAGAGACTTTAAATTATAATTTCTCCTTCAAAGAAAAGCTGTTCTTTTGTATAAAGGGAAAAAAAGAAAACAAAACAACAAAACATTTGAGGAGTGTTCAATCAAAACAAACTTAGCCTTGAGTGTTGCTATGAGAATAGGAATTTCTTCTGCCAGAAATCTTTCCTACAGGTAATTCCATCTTTAAGCATCCTTTTTCAAATGTAACAGAAAGTAAAGAGTAAGGTTCCTACTTGTAGCATGATTAGCAAATCTTGGTAGAAGAAAGGGAATAAAATATTTTACACATGTTTTTGCAGGGTAGGAAATGGAAAGGATAAAATAATTCTGGTTGGAAAAAACCCCAGTCCAGTCATAACTGTACATTAAAGAAACATTGTCGTGTACCTGCCCCTACAGGAGCAATGTGCCTGTGGTTGGTCAGACCCAAAGAAAAGACACTGAGTTCATTAATTTGAGATGAGAGTGAAAATGCCTACAAAGGAGCAGATAAAATTGTTTCCAAACCTCCTGCTGTGAACGTGCAAGTTCAGGGTTACAGACAGTTCCTAACACCTAGGAAAGGTGGAGTGGTTGCTTCACAGGGGTGATGGGTAAATGCAGCCAGGATGGCTCAGGTTTGTTCCTCGTTCACAGCTGTCTCAGTCTGTAGTGGTGATTTTATTTGGCACAGGCACCCAAAGTATTCATGGCAAAACCTTCCTTCGGTCTGATGTGACACACAGCACCTTCCCTGAGCGAGTCTGTCTCCTGCATCCAGGATGTGCTGCACTCAGCAACACGAGGCATCCTCTGGAACCTGTCCAATTCACATCCCTGCTTTGCCACAAACTAATCCTGTGTTCTAGTACAGGAACTGTGGCATAGCCTCTGCCATCTTTCCCACACTGACCTGATCTTCCTGCTCATTTCCACATTTACTTATTCTGACTGCACACACGAAATAAATAACAAAATGTACCAAGTGTCCAAGCAGACTTGTGCCTGCAACTCTGTGGCTGCAATAACTGTGTTTAAGCTGAAACACAGCTCTGTTCTGCAAAGCCTACAGCTTTATGTGGTTTTCTCAACCCATTCTTAACTGAGGTTCTTCATTTTTACACTGTGACCACACACTACGTTTGTTCTCGCTAATTAAACAGCATGACTAAAATTGTATTGCAAATATAATAATCTGGCTGTTCTTTCCTGAAATGGTTGTTCTGTGTACCAAGGGATGTTAAATTAAAGAAAAATCCAATCCAGTTGTGTTTGGCCACATGTAGCCACATTAGCTCAAAAAAGACCAAACAGTGATTGATTAGCACTTACATTTCCAAAGTTTTTGTGATCTTCCATTTCTCTGCCCCTGTGCTACTGAGTTTGAATTGCTTCCCTACAAGCCTGTGCATAGCAAACTACAAGCAAATATTTTCAGAATCCATCTCTCACCCTCAGGATCCACACTTGATTTTGATATAAAATGTTATTAACTTTAGCTCCCAGTACAAAAGGTCTTGATCAATAATTGTTTCTACCTGTCTATCTTATTTCTGTGTATCTTCTAGGACACTTTTGGGCTGCTGCCAATACATTTTGGTTTGTAAGCACATAACAGTGTATCATATACCTCAAATCTATGTGGGTTTATCTTATCTTTTCATTAGGTAGAAGATGGGGTTTTTTATCTACATAGATTAGATTAGTTTAAGGTCACCCTGAGAGAAGAGAGGAGAGGAGAGGAGAGGAGAGAAGGGAAGGGAAGAGAAGAGAAGCAATAAAGGATAAAGCACCTGGTGATCTGCATTTGAACATTGGTGAAACATTAAAAATTCTTCAGGGTTAAATAAAAATCAAAGGAGATTTTGAATGTTTGGAAAATTGTATGGAATAAGAGGAAGTGGTAAAGAAGAAAGAGCATCTTGCCTGGAGGTAGCAGGGGAGGTAACTCCTCTCCTCTCTGTTCTGTTGATATGGGAACTCTCTCCCTCTCAGTGTTCGTTCTCCTCATTTAACATTCAAGGCAACTTTCTGAGACAAAACATTACATGAGCCTTTGAACTCTTCATTGTTGAGAGTCAGTCTCTGACTCACCAGAAAGGGCAGAGAGCTTCCTCATAAAAATGTTGCTACCAAGACACAAATATCATCAGCTGGCTAATTGGGTGGGAGGGCTGAAGGGAGCAGAAACCCAGCAATTGGATTAGACCGTGGCTGTTCACAGGGATGGAACCCACTTCTGTAGCCAGAGTCATGCACGGCCTCAGGGAATTTTCAACCTGTAACCTCCAACTCAAGCTTCAATGGATTTAATTGGAACACAGCCCTAAGCAATCACCTGGCACTGATATGTTTTCACAACCATATATATTTAAGACCCTTATGCTTGGCATATTATATTTAAAAGAAGTTCTGGAAAGTGCATGATTTCTCTTAGATTCTCCCTTCTCATCTACATTGTTTCACAAGATCTGCGTTAAAGATGGAATTTTGGAGGCAGAGCGAGTGGGAGGCTGTGAATAGTCTATTCAAAAAAAAAGTTAATTAGAACTGAAATTATTCACCATTTTGAGTCAAGCTTGGCAAATAACTTGTGCTGATTAGAAAAAAAGAAAATAAAGTGAGACATAGGTGACCATTCATGAAACTTGCAAGTCAGAGATTTCTGAGTCCCTACCTTGTCTCAGGAGCCATGACATTCATCTCACCCAGGGACATGCGGGTTCAAGCCTTCCTTCTGCTTCCTTCAGAGCAGGATTTGGGGAATGCAGCCTCCCATTTCCAGGTGAATGCTGACATCATCAGCAACAAAGGTTCATAACTCTTATGAAAAGAAAGAAAAAAAATGAATGATATTTCGAAATATTTAATTGGTTGGTCTGAAACAAATGAACAATTCCAAATTTGTTTGTTTGTTTGTTTTTTCTTTTCAAGTGGAACAAATTCACTCTCTCCTCTCCCTTAAATTTACCTTCCTCTCCAGGGTGAGTCTCCTAATTCCAACAAATGGACTTCTCATCGTTGCCATGAGGGGGATTTATCTCACCTAACTTCAGGTCCCTATAATAGACAAAATATCTTTGAGTTTAATCCTCCTGAGATCACGTCCTCATTGAGGCTTTCCCCTATATCTGCTGCCCAAAGAGATGAGTCCCATGTAGGGGGTTTAATTTTCCCAGCAGACCACCAGGGGTGATGAGCAGGGGGTGCATTTCCATGTCAGTTTTCTGTATTTGGTGATGTGAATCCCATCCTTGATGCAGCCCTTTTTCCTCACCTAAGACTTCTATTAAAAGCAAGCCTAAAGCCCTTTCATAATCCTGTATCTTTGCTCTGATACCAAGATACTTTAGAAAACAGACAAATTGGTAACCAGTTATTCTAGCCGTCCTTTTCGTTCCATAAATGCAAATTAAAAATACTTATCTGCTGTATAAAGACTTGGCATGTTTAAATAACTATTATCCTTTAAATATATTCCAGTGATGTAGGAATCATTATTCTAACAGATAGAACAGGCATTAAATCCACAGGGGAGTCATTATAAGATGGCTATTTCTCTCTGTTTGACCGAAGCAGCAGTTGTAATGTATTTATTCAGGATTTAGCAAATGGAATTCAATTAGAACTGAAATGGTGTTAAATTGAGTAATTCCTATTGTATTTGTCTGACAGCAGGAGTGGCATGACCTGGAAAGTTAAAAGGAGCAACATTCAGCCAGGATCTCTGTGGGCTGGAGCACTTGTTGACAGGATGTCACTGAACAGGGATCTATCCTGCTTAACTTCTTAATCACCTACTTAACACCTGTAATAAAAAATAAGGACTAACAAACATCTATGGACGTTATGTGATAAAGTCCCACCTCAATAGAAATAATCTCATTTATTCATAGTGGCTGAAACAGAGCTTAATATTCATTGTATTACAGTTGTGTTTGAATCAAGTGTTCAGATATAATTCAACTCCAGGCAATGAGAGAGAATTCAGTATTATAGAGTATCTTGTTTCTCTGGAAGAGTTTTTATTTAGGGGCAATGTGATTTTAAGGTATGCAGCAAAATATTGTTTTTATTTCTAACATAGTATAAGGGCATAAATATTTTACACATTATTTAACGTGTGCATCTGCACATATAAAATGTAGAAAGCTACAAGGACACGTGGGATGAGTATGGATGAAGAAGGTCAAACACATAATATTCTGTAATAAAGACATTGTGATAGGGCATTGCTCAATGTCATAAATCAAGGCAGGGATGTGCCCTCCCTATTTTTGTAAAACCTCTTTGACAGGAACAGATGGGGCTGGGGTGGCGTTTCCTGTGATAATCCACGGGGAATGCAGCCTGATGCCGTGGAGCACCAGGCCCTGCTGCTCATCAATAAAGGTGCATCCGCTGCTGCATTTGCCGGGCTGTCCCTCATGTTGAGCATCTCTCACTCACACACACAAAAACCAGTCTGGGAGGGACATCTGGCACATGCTGAATGTAGAGGAAAACAGAGGAAAATTGCATGAGAATGGCCTAGTAAATTCAATAGCCTTGTTGAGGAAATTGCCCTGCTAACAACACGTTCAGGTCCCTCGGCCACTGCCTCAGATCTTCCACCGTCAGACGTTAAAACAGGGATCAGGGTACATGACTTTGCACAGTGTGGATATAAATATTTTTTTTCAATAGTGTCAAGCAAAACAGTCCTCTTGTTTCAGTCCTGAAACACAGAATGTGACCTCAGATGATGCAAAGAATCACACTTTATTTTTCTACTATTTCTGTGGTTCGGATCTTTCTAGCTCCACGCACCTATATGACTTCACTCCCATTAGTATTCCCACCAGTTGCCAAATCTCTAATTCAACAAAATACTAAAGCTCCTGCTTAAAGCTGAGCATGTGCTTTGCTGCTGGTGGCTGAAAGGGCCTGGGATGTGAGTTAGACTTAAAGGAAATAAAATGTCAGGCGAATCCTCACCCACACCCGCCGTGATCCTGACGAAAGGGTTCTGCTGTAATTAGCATGCAAGGAACGGATTTTCACAGGAACAGAAGTTGCTCAATCAGGTCAATAGAATTCACAGTTGAATAAAGCTAGATTTTGTTTGTTCTTTTCAAAATGTAGATGTGATTGGTGATACTAAAAGGCATTTCTGAGAGCGTTTTGGTGAGCAATTTGTAGGGGACCAAATCCAAAGCTCCTATTGCAGAAAATGGGTCTGTTGTGTCTAATTTAATATATTTGCAATGACTCTGAACCAAAAATTGCTTCTGATGAGTACACACTAAATATCTATGATTAAATACGGAAGTATATCATTAAGTATAACGTTTCTAAAAAGCATTTTACGACTTCAACCTCAATTCGCTGAAAATACATCCATGTGATTTTAATTTATAAAGAATTATACTCTTTAGGAGGAAGAATTATGCCTTTAGCTGCTCTCTAAAATATTCAGATGCTCAGAAAAGGAGGCAAACATATGATAAAAATCCCAGTGGACACCATAGTCCCCTTTGGAGCACTGGAAAGCAGATGGTGTCTTTAAAAAACATGACAAGATCGGTCTTAAAAAAACCAGATGCTATCCATTTTCCAGGAAAGATCACTGCCAACTAAGAAGTTCACACAATAAACTTCTGCTGACTCAAGAAACATATTAAAGAGTTTAGAATAAAGAAAATTATCTAGAATATTTCAAGGGAGAAATAACCTGAGGCTTAATAAAATTATTTTTTTCCCACAACAGTTATCATCTTCACATCAATCCAGACCTACTTCCAAGATAAAAGGCAAAACTATAAAAGCCCAAGGAGGTGAAAACATCGCCTAGAAATTTAGGGAAAGAAAACAATACTGTCCTAAAATCCTTAAATTAAAGACAAATCTGGAAGTATAGAAGACAAAACATTGCAACGCATTAAGAGATGCAAATCTGGATGCATAAATAGAGTTTAGTTACTTCCAAGTCCATAAGTTTAGGAGCACAGAGCATTTTCCAGGAGAGCTGCTGGCCCCTGTGCATGGCAATCACCCTTGCTTTATAAACATTTACCTGTTTGTAAAATGCCATGTATGCCACCAGAGGGAAAGAACAGAACTGATATTATGTTATATTAAATTATATTATATTATGTTATATTAAATTATTAGATTTAGGATTTCATCCCTTTTTCCCCCAATATATACTGAAAAATTAAACCACACTTTTTTTTTTTTTAGGATATATCAATCTTTGTGGACTTCTCTAAAGCAAGAAGAAGCTCACAAACCCAAATTCTATAATTAAATGTTAAAAGGGAGAGTAAATTATGAGGGACTATATAATGTCAGTTTTAAAGACATAAAAGACATTTCTACATTTCTCTTTATACATTCAGAAGGAGAGAAACCATGACTGTGAAAGTCATCTAATCCCAGCAGGAGTGGATTTTCATTTGTTGTTTCCATGTGCAGCCCTGGGTCATTGGCCAGGGGATGAATATTCTTGAAAACAGTGAGATATGGACACAACACTGAAAATCCCTGAGCGAAGCACTCCACTCACACTGAGTGGTGCAGAGCCATCAATTCTGACACAGTAATTACAATATATATAATTGAAAAAGCATCCAAGTTCTTACCTCTAAACACCAAAATGTTCTGATGTGTCACAAGTGGGGCTGTCCTGCTCTTTGTGTCTCTCCCTGAGATTCATCCAACGTCCGAAAACAATATTCCAGGTGGGAAAATGGGGTGCAACACCTTTGGGAAGCATTTAGGGGTGGGACATAGGGAGCACAATGCACTGCTGGATGTTGCTGCTGTGCATGGAATGCTCCTCAGTCTGGGTGCCACTGTTTGGAGTTTTGTGGGTGGATTTCTATGAACAGGTCTCGAGCCTAAGCACGCAAGGAAAAGAAAGTTCTACGACAAAAATGCAGTTCCCATTTCTTTTAATGTGACCTCAAGGAATTTACAACTGTTACGGGAGGATAATAATTACAACAATAGAATGTTTACAGAGGATTTATAAAAGAAAAACTCCTAATGTGTGTGAAGTGCTCAGACATTCCAGGAACATAGGGATGAACATTTAAAACAGGTATTTTTCAGGGCCATAGGCAGTTCATACAAACACAAACCAAAAAGGGAAAAAAAAAAACCACAGAAGAAAAAAGAATGGACTTTTCACGGGAGTTTCCTGACTGCCACATTACAGTCCTGCAAAAGTAATTTAAACTGAAAATTATTTCCATTGTGAACCTTTCACAGGACTCGGTTTTGCTTCTTTCATAACAATTCTGCACTTGGCTCATCTTCGCCTCCCTTCTTTCTTTTAAATCACAGTCAAACTTAGATATTATAAGTTGAAAATAGAGAGATAAAGGCTTTCTGGTACATTTTTCTCATTCAGGTTCGAGGATAATTCTGTTTACTTGGTTCAGGTAATATTCCAGTTGTATTGCAAGCTGCCGCTGACGAATGAAAAATTGATTTTTCTTCTTCTGAAGTATAGCCTACATGAGCACCTATAATCTTTATGCATTTACAGTGATTTAAAAAAGACTCAAATAGTACATAAGTATGTTAAAATCATAAAATGCTCTCCAGGCACTGCTGTCTTTGGGCTCCTTCAAGCTGTAATGTCTGCAGGTACAGAACCCAGTGCAGGCGCTCACAGGGGTGGGTGCTGCTCTGCTGGAGCTGCTGACAGGGGTGGGAGGGATGCAAATTTCCCAGTTGTGCTCTTGGCCACTCACTGCCAGCTGTGGCACAGCTGCTCCAGGAGGCCCAGACCTCATGGGAGCATGAGGATGTGCACCTGCGGGCTGTTGCTGTTCACGTTTATGGCTGCTGTAGTGCCCGTTAGGGCTTTTCTTGAAAGCACAGGACAGGGCACACACTGCTGCACATTTAATCAGTTCAGACCCTCGTGTGGGAGATGAATTTTTCCTTTCCCAGAGAGCAGTGGTTTTCAGATCTGTTAATTTAAGCTTTTTCACCTGTTAGATCTGATTTTTTTCCATTTAAAGAGTTATTCTGTGTTCACCAGAATGAGGGTTCAGAGATTCGGAGTCAAGTGCGTGAGGTGCTGAGAAAGAAGTGCTAGATCTTTCCTTTTACCTTATTGCTTCCCAGTCAACTGAGTTTCAAATCCAGCTTATTAAAACTTGAGTCATGAAAATTACTGACTCTTTGCAAACACAAAGCTTTGAGTTAACTTTTAATTCACATGTCACGAAGATACTATTTATCAACTTAATTAAGGTGTAGAGAACATCAGACTCTCATTTTTCTTCTTAGCAAGCAGGTTAAAGAATGTTAAAAATTATATTAACACAATTGGAAATATATGCCATAGTAAAATCTGGCAGTGGCGGGGTTGTGCCGTGTGTGAGAAAGCCGAATGCATTTAAAAGCTGTTTCCCACGTGGGGCTGTCACTTTGCTCCCTGATGTGTCACAGCCTGAACAACAACAGGGTTCTGCAGCCGGCTTTGCATCTTGTCACAGCATCAACACCGCTGCAGCCCTGCTGGGCAAGGAAAAATGGGGCAGCCTGGGGCAGAAGGAACCGGGCAGGCACGCGGGAACAGCTCAACAAACGCTTTAGGATTGGTCCTCGGGGGCAAACTGACTCCTGGAAGCACCCCGGTGTAACTGGAGTTAAAGCTCTACAGCTCCTCACGTGGAGAATGTTATTTCCTTTGTGAGGCTTTGGAAGGTACAGTTCTACCCACCAAGTTACCCTGAGGAATTTCCCCATGTAGACAAGTCCTTACATAATGCCAGCCTCGTTTGCTTCCCGATCAAACGTTGCTTCTTTAAAGCTATCACAGCTTCATTTACTTGTTTGGCATTTACCTTCCTTTTGATGCTGATATTGCCTGACATATTATTCAGTCAGTTGTTAGATAGAACAATTATTCCCCTTAACTGCTATTACAAGTGCCATCTATTTCCTTTTGTTAATTCCTCTGCGTCAAAGTTATTAACTCTCCAATCAAATAATGTTGTAACTGCTGCACATTTCACTGCTGAATGATCTGTATTTGCACCAAACATAAAAGGCAAACCCTCACTCTCCTTCCAGAGGCCAATCCTCTTCCCACTGGTCAGGATTCTTTGCATCTTTTTCTTATTCCATGCCCACAGCCAAACAAATTTAAATAATTTTATATTATCGGAGAGCCTGTTGTGTGGGGTTTTTTGTTTGTTTTCTTCTTATTCTATCAAGCACGGATCCAACTGCAGAAGAAAAACCTTCAAACTATTTAGAAAAAAATTTAAAGAATTTGCTTCTAAACTACCCGTGAAGATGCACAATGCAGCTGGTGACACAGATTGCCTGTGGCACTGGCTTCCTTTAGTTCCCACTTATTTCAGCAAATAAATATGGTAATATAAAAATCAGGGCTTGAATGCGTAATCTCTGGACTTTGTTAGCCAGTTTTTGTTTGTGTCACTGCGGTATTTTGAATATTGTCAAAGGTGTTTTCTTGCAAAAGGTGTGAGATGGTTGAACAATCCACAAATTTTAACTACAAAGTGAATACCTGGCGAAGTAAAGCAAAATGAAAGAAAAAAAATCCAAGTTTATGAAATAATACAGAAGTTAATGTGCAATCTTAGCTTTAGAACAAGCTTTAGAACACCTTCCCAATTTAGGGAAAGCGTCCATGTGCATCAGTTGATTTGACTAATCTGAAACATTCTTAACCACAAAACCAGGAGAACACCTTAACCTCACACTAAATGCCTGCTGCCCCAAAAGGCAAGCTCCTTGCTGAGCTCCCGGGGGCAAAGCAGTTTTGTTTAGAAGCCCCTGATGGCTCAGGCTGCTCTGCCCATGGCTGGGAGGTGAAGAGGCCAAGCCACACCCGCCCGAACCTCCCCTTCACACCGACTGAAATGTGCTGGGGAGCTCCCTAAAAGGAACTGCTGCCTCAGGTTTGCCTGTCAAACCTTACAGCAACGTGAGGTAATGGAGTGGAGCACAGGACAGGAAAAAAAATCATCCTGCAAACCCTGATGTGTTCCCCAAACATAATGTGATGGGATTTTCCCAGGGACTGCCTAACCAGCTGTGCACTCTGGGCTGATCCATGGTGAGAGCAGCATAAACCCTGCATTAACAGAAGTGACAATTCAATCTCTTTTTAAATCAGATGTCAAGAAGAAGCTTCATCATGACAATGCAAAGAGACAGTGATGGACAGCCAGGTATTTATTAAGTTCTGCTATCAAAATGTGTCTCAAAAGCTATCTCAGTTATTCTGGGAAGGTAACCCTGCCTTTTGGGGAGCCCGGCTCTGTGTGACCTGACCTTCCCCATCCCTAACTGGATCATTCAATATAAAGAAATGCTATACCCACTTTACAACTTCAGCAAGGTGAGAAGTAACATCTTATGATTTACTGTCTCCCTTAGCAGCGAGGCATAGCACAAGTGCCATCCATCTCCAGCATGGAAACTGTAATATTTGCCCCAGCACAGACATAAATTCATGACCTTCTCTATACATTAGATATCAGGAGTTCTTGAGTGTTACTGCTCTTTGTCAAAATAAAATCCTCTCCCCATGGAAAAGGGACATCATAAATTAATATGAAAACAAAATTGCTCAACAACTTTGCCAAACTGGGATATGGTGACCAAAAACGTGTTTCATACAAAGACTGAAAGACAAAATAATAGCCCTGTTGCGTTCAAAGTACTCATGTAATCAAACAATAACTGCTGCTATTAATGTGAGAACACGGTGTCAGGTGCTCTTCCAAAACTTGTCAGAAAACCTGTGACAGGTTTTGTTGTGACTTTATTTAACACCCTAGTCACTCACTCTGTCAGCATTTGCTTCTTACTTGTTACTGTACGTGTTCCAACCTCTTGCACTTTGATGTTTCACAAACTTTGCCAGCAATATATTGGATTTGCCAACCAATTCTAAACTTGTCAAGTGTCTGACCATAACTTAAAACTACTTTTCCTCCCTCAATAGCAAAACCTAAGGAAACAGAAAAAAACCCAACAAGCCCAAACTCAAACCCATCTCCAAAATGCAACCAGTGGATTCTGGGCAGCCTGGGATGAGCTCGCTGCCCTCTCAGCACTCGTGCCAACTCTCCCTTTGGACATCCTTGGACCTGGGCTGGTGGCTCACAGCCTGCAGCAGCACAGGGTGCAATGATTCATTCACACTCTGAGGGCTGTGGGCACAGCTGGTTTGTGCGAAGAAAGCAGAGAGAGGATTTTGTCTCCCCTAGGCAGTGAGCCCTTCCTCTCATTTTCTGCCCTTACAAAGTATTTGAGCGATTTAAACAAAGCATCTCCTATGCTCACTCTTACTCATCAGGAGCGTACGAATCATTTGAAAGCCAAAAATGTCCTAGAATGCACTAAAATCATCTTAGACTTGGCACTTTTCCATGCAATGAGCCACATTTTGGATATTTTGGGGGGAGCAAGGTGATCTGAAAATATTCCACAGACCACATCCTGCATTTCGGATGTAATGAGGAAAGAGCAAAGTAGAAAAGTAATTTGTCATTTATTCTCAGGTGGAGGGCACTTGGTCCAGGACTCAGTAGGAATCCCAGGGCTTATAGATAACATGGCTTTTCTATCAGAATACCATTTCGTAACTGTCTTTGTGTTAAACAGAGTAATTAGTGCATTGGGAGCCCCAGCTCAGAGGCATTTCCTGTACTGGGGGACAAGTGCCTCTATTAATGTATCATATCTGTAAAATCCAATCGCATCCAGGGCTGATGCCAGCAGCTCTAGTCAGAGACCTTTCTCCTGAGGACCCTTCTCCATTCCTTGCTTCTTGTCCAATGAAGATATTGCTCCTTGGGTACTAATTATACATCAGTGAGGTCTAAATTATCTTCTTTTTCTGCAAATGACAGACAAAAATGGGCTCCGTACCCCACAATCCTGGGGGTAATTTCCAGACAATATTGCACCTTTTCTATGCAGCTCTTTTTTTTCCCAGGTGCTTCAATACTGAAGTGTTGCAGCACTGTGTCAATTGTAGTTTGCAAATGAGCAATGGGGACTTGCACAGTGATTTAGAAAACAAAGGGTGTCTCTTATCCTACGGAGAAAATAGAGATGGAACAGGCTGAAGGCCATGTGGTAACTGGAGAGGCTAAATTGTATGCTGAAGTTATCCATTTTGTATTCTAAGCCACAAACAGGTTAAATATCACTGAAGTAAGATCGTGTAAAATTTGCCCAATAAACGGAGCTCGAAGCAAAATATGTCTCTTCTTTTGTTTATGTTCTTCAAATATATTGTATAAACAAAAGAGAATATATCAACAATTTATGCTCCTGTGTGGAGCCAGAAACTCAAAACAAACCTAAGACACTGACTTGTGCCACTCCTTTAAATGACACATGGAAGGAAAGGCAATGACTCTTGTTTATGAAGATTTATGTGACACGAGAACCAAAGAGAGAAGGCAGAAGGAAGCACCACATACAGCACAGGAGAACTGGCAGGCTCAGAAAAACTTAATGAGCAATTTGGGGCCAATTAATGACTGGAAACAGCCAGGAGTGATAAGCAAAAGAACTTTCCAGTGGGGATCACAAACTCTGCATGTTTGTGGGGTAGGAAAAAAAAAGAAGAAAGACTGCATCAAGATGATCTGCATTCATCTGTTTCTCTCGCTAAATGAAATAATCTGCAGCATCTGAAACCAGATTAATCCTTTAGGTACAGTGTCTTAACACACCTCCACTCATATGTGACCTCCGTGCCAGACCGAAATAGATATTTACGGCATGAATTATGTATTAATAGATACACATACATATGCATACATACATGTATACAGGACTATGATTTATTCATTATTCTGAGACATTTTGGATAAAACAAGTAGAAACCAGTAGTGGAGGAGATGCATTTACACTGACAGAGCAAAAACTGATGCACATTATTTATGAAGCCTGTTCTGTCAAAGTGTGTTGGTTTTGATGATCCTACTCGAGTCAATGCCACCCGTATCTGTCAAGTGAGACACACACCAATCTCCTGCTTCTCTGAGGGAGAAAAAAGGGCTCCCAAAAATGCACACCTTATTATAGATAAACATCAAGGCACGGTCAGATAAAAACACAAGCCTTGGTATGTGTGTTTTAATTGGCACCAGACAAAAAAATGTACCCAGCATGTGTGTGCACAGTCCCACAGCCACAGAGTAGGATTTGCAGTTTGGAAATCAAGGTTTATATTTTCATTTCTGCTGGCGCTGAAGAAGGTAGAGAAATAACTGTCAGAAAACTGGAAAGCAGCAAAGAGAAATGTAAAGATATTCCTCTTATTTGTCAGAAAATAAGAAGTTCAGATGCATCTTGTCATCGAAACAGTTTTGTTCCTAATGCTTCATTTTTCCTCCTTGTAGGTGAAGACTATTATAGAAACTAACAGAGGTGGGCAACAATCTGATTTTCTGTTGTATGTGTCATTCTGAGATTTTGACAGGCTTTAGGTTTTTATAATTAAAAAAAAAACAAAACCAGAAAAGTTTATTGGGAATGAAAATCTGATTTGTGAGTAGTTGAAATGTGTCATTCAGGTTCCAGAGATTTACATTTTCTAACAAGATAATCCACTTTCAGTTTTTCACAAAGAGAGCGATCAGGGCTTGTTTTTCTGTGAAACATGTTATTTTGATTAATGAGAAAAAATGGAAAAACATTTCACTGAAATATTTTTGTTGGGTAGAATTTAAATTTTACGTTATGCAGGGACTCTGGCTCAGAGCACTGATATATGGCACTACAAAAATGAAGGAAGCTCCATGACAGCATTAAGTTAATTCTGGATTTACTCCAAAACCCCTAGGAGCAATATTTACTTCTACATTTTTAATAAGAAAAAATGTGCACAAGGTACAAAATATCCTCAGAATCACTAATAAGAAGGAAGAACAAACAGAAAGGAGGACTGAAAAATATTGCAGAAAGGAAACAACCCACACATGAACCAACATTTTGCATGGAGTTTAATGAAGCAAACATTGGAGGTTTGAAGAGATGACAGCAAACATCCATTTCCTGTATTTGTACTATTGCAGTTTCTAAAGAATCTACCTGGAGATTTTCTCTTGATTGAGAAAATCTGTGACTATTGCAGCAGGAAAGGTAATTATGGATGCCCTTCAAATTTGAAGGTGTTCTTAAAAAAAATTAAATCCTCAAATGTTATTCCTTTTTTATCACTGACCATCTTTCCCATAACCTCCCAGAGAATGCCGCCTCAAAGATGGGGTTGTATGTGAAAATCCAAATATTGTTTTCAGAGAAAGTAATCAATTCTTAGGCATAATTTGTCTCCAAATTGCACTGGCTCAGCTCAGAGCAATCCCACTAACCCAAGAAAGCTCCAAAACTCTTCTCCCTCTCAAATCTCCAGCTATTGTTGAAATCAAATGCCTCACTTGACTTTCCGACCATCTGAGTTAATCTTGAATCTCCATCAACTTAAAACCATTTTGCATCAACTTTTACAGTGCCAGCGTGTGGCTCTCTAAGTGAGAATCCAGAAGGAAACGTTCCTCCGAGCCATCAGATCAGATCTGCTTCCCGGGGCTCACAGGGACAAAATTCCAACAGGCTGCAGGGATGCCTGATGGAAATACACAACACGAGTCAGGACCATGATGTCTGGCAGGATTAAAGAAGCCCAAGTCTTTCCTATGTTATTCCCACCAGCCAAAGATGGAGAATAATTTGTGGGACACCCAAACTCCGCCGAGCTCCGCAGCACTCGGGGTACGGGAGTTCACTGAGGGTGAAATGGCATTTTTGAGCTTTTTGAAAAGAAGGGTTAGGTGGGTGTTGGGAATAGGCTGACAGTGCCCTTAATTACTCATTGTATCAAAACCATTTGTGAGCAATTACACAGACAAAAATTATATCTCTTTGATTGGCAGTGTCCTGTTTTCAGTTCACCCAGTCACAGAAACAAGTCTTTTTTCTAGTGATTCATGTTGCAGGAGTGTTGTTAGTGAAGCCAGATCTTATTTTTTGAGCTCAGTAGGGCATTTTGTGCTACAGCTAATGTTTGCTCTGCGTAAATTGTATTCAAGTTAATAAATACGATTCAATAAATTCAATAAAGAAAATGAAGATTCATTTTTAAATAAACTGAAAATGAAGATTAGTGAGTGTGGAAACATGCAGGATTGCTTTATGGTTTAAAGGTAGGATTATCCAGAAATTTTAAAATTAGAAGTGTAAAGATCTCATCTAATTTTGGAGTCATAGATGTGCTCTCCCCTCATGGCACACAGGTGCCTGCAGTGGAGAGCTTCAGTGACTGGCAGGTCACATCATTTCTCCCCTTCCTTAAAATGCCTGTTTTCATCCAAAGAAAATTTTACTAATGGGATTCCAAAAAAAAAAAATCAAATAAAAAAACCTTAATATGCTTATTGGGACCAAATGTGGCCTTCATTTTAAAGAGACTAAACTCAGCTGAGATTTTATCTGATGGAAATGGAGAAGCTGAGCAAGTCTGCCAGTGGTTTACGTGTCTAATGAGAAGAAAACTTATCATCTAGTGCCAGCTGTGAATGAAACCAAGCAATTATCACCTCTGTATTTAATAAAGAGAGAAAGAAAAGCAAAAAATAACTGTGGATTTGTTCTTTCTGCCATGTCAACAACAACAACAACCCCCTGAAGTCGTTACCACATATTCAGGAAACACTTTCAACCCTCACTGTGGAACTTGCAATAGTATTTTTAAATTTAAGCATAAGCATAATGTTGAATTTTAGAAACAGCAAATAGTACTTTCCAATGGAACCCTCTCTATTTATAGTGTTTTCCAGAGAGTGTGCAGAGAGGAAGGCAGCAATATTTACAAAAATTTCACCATGTGAGAAAAAATGTTAAGGAACAAGTGTAAAACATGAAGATGATGAATGCAAATGTCTTTATAAAATACACCAAAGCTGTTCATTTTCTTATGACCAAAAGTACTTGCTAATGACTAGAGGGAAAAAAACTTTCTAAAAAACTAAGAGTTTGCTGGGAACAAGAGATTGATTTGTGTTTGCTAACTTGGACTAATGAAAAGCAACTGCCAATCATGCTTGTTAGGAAGAAAATGTCTTGCAGCAGCTAAAATAGAGCTTCAAAGTTAAAAGGCAATTCAGTACTGGGTGCTGGAGGTATGGAATATGCTGCATGCAACAATCACAGCCGATAAAATGTGCCTGGACTACCCCAGTTGTTGTTAACAAAATGTCACTGAGCTGCTCTGAAGTCAATACTGCCGCTCACACCCACATTAGCACAGCCAGGATCGGGGTCTGTCCCCGTGCCCCAACACCTCAGCCAATAATACACCCGTTTTTATTCCACATTCCTGGCTGGAGGTCACAGATGCTGCAGAACAAGCGGAGGCAGTGGCATTATTTGCCACGAGCTGTGTCCGTACATTACTGGGACTGCTGCTGCCAGGTGACAGGACTGGGAAGTGCTGGCACAGGGAATAGCTGAGCAAATCAAAACAAGAGGTGGAAAATTGCAATGGGACCACAGAGGATTTTGCTGCAAGTCTCTCAGCAGCAGACAGTGAAGGCTACTGTTACTTGAAGACAGGTTGCATTGCTGTTTGGGGTATTTAACAGCATCTCATACAGTTAAGAGTTATGTTTGTGTTTTATTTGTTTAAACAAGCACCTTTTCTTTGGTAGATGGATTACTTATCTCAGCTATTATCATTATATTCATTATTATCTGGTTTTAGTGGAAAGCCTTTTTAATTCAGTGAGACTGCTCAGGCTCTGCTGCGTGGCACTGAGTGTATTTCTCTTATTCCAAATAAAAATGTTCATCAAATGTCCCATTTCTCCCAACTACCCCAGCCAGTCTGTCAGGAGCAGTCTAAACACCCCGTAATTATAAAAAACCAGCCTGCATTAAAACAAGGAACTCTTCATGCACTCTCAAAAAATCTGACTGGATGTTTTTATAGATGTTTTCACGGAGCGCAGAAGCACCACAGCATTTTATTTATTGCCTTGAATTTAAGTTATGTTTTCCTCCCAGAGGGGTCAATAAAGGACTTGCTTGTCATTCTCTGAGCCTTATCCAAGCCCCTAATTGACCTCGCTGGGTTACCCAGTCCTACACCAGTGTGGGCTCCCTTCATCTTTGATAGCCATTGTTTAAACACTGTATTCTCCAATCCCATAAAGGACTGCCTTTACCAGGAAACATCAATCTTGTTCCAATCCCATTAGAATAAACAGATGAAAAATCTCGTCCAAAAAAAAAGGTCTGTAACAGATTTGAGTGAGGGAAGCATCGGCTCAGAAAGGACTTGGTAGGAGGATGTGTGGAGAGAGGAAAAGAATTTGCTTATTTTTGGATTGTGTGTGATGCAGAAAAAAGCACAAGGGGCTACAACACTGCTTGGGAGGGTTGCTCCTGTTCCCGCGAGTGGAGGAGCTGACGGAGCAGGGGATATTCCTCACGGCCCAGAGCTGGGCCTGCAGCCAGGGGTGGCTCCACATCCACGGCTTGGGATGCACAATACAGCCCATGGCAAACCCAGAACAGGCTGCCACAAAATGGCATCACTTCTGTAGGTTTCTTTGGAAAATAAGAGAGGGACGAGGATAAAACCCCTGCAAAACAGATTTCAAGCCACGTGCAAGAAAAGCAGGTCCATAACAGCTGCCTCTGCCTGTGCACTCCAGGTCAGCTCAGTTGGGGGCCGTGTGAGCACAGACCATATGAAATAAATTCTTGTTTTCTAATGTGCTGTTCTGGGGCCTGATACTCCTTTTCTTCCTCCGGATTTTATACCAGATAAGCAAAACTGTCCAGTTCTAGTCATTGAAGAATTAGGCCCTGTGGCTTCCAAATGTACGCAGGATTGGGACAACCTCCTCATCTAAGCCCCAAAATAGTCTCTAGCAGGTATCAAAGTCAGAAAAAAAGTGCAATGTGGGGCTGAATTTCATTCCATAGTAGCATATTTTCCTACTGCAAACATTTTATCAATTCTACTCTCTATTTCACTATTGAAAGGGCTTTTCTTCCCATTCTCTCTTTCCTGATGCCAGTGATAACTGAGTTTGGCTTTTTTTTTAATGCCGGCATGATAATTTTGCAGTAATCTTTCATAAATCTCAGCATGTTCTCAGAAAGTAAATGATGGCATAATTTATCACTATTGAAAATGCATTTTTTGCCATGACAGTATAATTAGACATTCTTTTCAGGAGACATATTAAGTATATACCAATGTATTAAAGCTACTGTGCTGCAGATCCATTTAGTTGATTTATTCCTTGTCTCTGGCTTCCTTGCCTTATCGTGATACCCACACAGTCGTGCATTCTTATTGCAAGAAAAAAAATAAAAAGTCTCAGGCAAGGAAGCAACACATGGTAAGAAAGAGTATCTGTAGGTTACCTAATTGAAGTGGGAACAGGATGCAATTTGGCTGCACTTTTGTACCAATTCAGAACGCATTAATTATGCAGTGATCAAAATAATTTCCCATGCATAATGCTGACCTCATTCACTAGAGGGCAACAAAACCCCAGTTTAAAAAGCCTCCACCTTCTACTTTCAATGACAGAGCACTTTTAATAAGATGCGGCGTGGATTTCATAATGAACACCCTATTAATTTTACATAAGTGCAGAGCTCCTCCTGAGCAGCCAGTCAGGCCGTGGGGCAGGGAGGATCAAGGCTCCCCACAGGTGCCAGGAAGGTGTTGTTGGAGTCACAGCCCGCGGCAGATGGGTGGGTGTGTTCATTTGTTTGAGCACTACTGTCTGGACCAGGTTACCCCACCAAACTCTGCTCCACAAACCCCCCTGGACCTTGTACTGCTTTTGTAGATCAAAGCCTCTGTGTTTATGCATGGATCATAGAGATACCAATGTTCAAGGCACTTAAACTGTGGCAATGAAAACCTCTCATCCTTCTGAGTGGGCTTTGCTTTTGATCAGGGAGGTTTGGGGACCATTTGCTGCCTGGCTCTGCCCCTGAGCTGCTCCTTCTGCCACCACCTTCTCTCTCTGACTAAAGAGAATGAATATTTTCATGCTTAACCAAACTGCAATAGAAACCCTTTGCTTGTAATTTTTGAGGATGTTTGTTAGGAAGTCTGAAAGAGTTGATACTATCTCTGCCAACAGTCTAACAACTAATTAGTTTACTATGGGCCACCACGTTAGCTCTGCTAATTTAATTTTGAAAAGTTCACCCTGCATAATAAAATCTGGTTGCTGGATCTTCTCCTCCAGTTGTAAATAAGAAATAGCTATTACTGTTATGGTCTATTGAAAAAGGGCTTCATACACTGTGAAAAAATGATTACACAGACACAGACCCAACCAATTGAAAAATAATTATGTGAATTTGTCTTTTGTCCTCAGATGCAAGTAATGGCTAATGCAAATAAACTGCCAGAGAAGTATTTTATGTGCCTTTTATAGCATGAATAAGAATACATTTAACCCATTTTTGACGAATAGCTGACTGATTTTTTTCCCCACTGGTTTTGTTAGAGAAGACAATTATTAGGACCAGATGCAAATACCCATCTCTTAAAGCACTTGCTCCCAGGAACACATCCTTGGCCTCTCCTTTAAAGGGGTCCTTCCCAAGAGGGGACCAGAGACATACAGATGCATTCCTGCATTTCAGAGGCAGTACAAAGATTAGGAAGGGGTGGGGAGGGGTGCTCAGGAGGGGAGAGATGTAAAAATACATTTTTGTATTACGCAGTTGACAGCCCCTTGGGAAAACAAGTCTAAGAAATGTGCAACCTTGAAATGTGTGCACGCTGCGAGGGATATTTTCAATGTGAGCCCTGTGCTGGGATTTTCAAAGTCCTTAATCATTTGGCTCTGCTGGGGAAGAGGGATATACTGAAGCTCCTAAAAACCCGGAAAGGTTTGATTTTGATGCCTTTTCCTCGCAGAAAGACGGAGTGGGCTGTCCCTGCTACACCCCCTCGGCAGGGCACTGCAGCCCCCACACTCCATGCCTACTTAGCAATATTCTCCCTGCACACGGTGCAGCATGACACATCCCCTTCCCACCAAAGGATTTAACAATTTCCTTTGAAACGCAACTCATTATACAAAAGCAGAACTAAATAAAAAATACTCCAGAGAGAGAACAGATTGCTAGATATAGATTAGATGTGCAGCCTAATCCTTCACACGCATTAAATATTTAACATAATCACACCACAGGTGACAGGAAGATGTCTGCATTGTTTAATTAGACTTAATTAAACATAAGGAAAATCTAATACTAATTCAGGTCTAGCTTTTAAATTGATTACAAAACTCTCTTTTTAAAGTACTTTTGTATCCGGAAAAATTCATTAGCTGGGGAATCCTTGCCATGCAATGCTCAAAGCCCGTGAAGAGGCGATCTGTTGTGCTCAAAAGCCCATGGATGAGAGTAACTTTTCTCCACTGGGTTAAGGACAAAGCCAGAGGACTTGGCACCTCCAGCAGGCTGTAATGCTGAGCTCTTTTGGCCATATTTTGTATAAGCCATTACACTCGGGACATCATTTTTTTCTATTACCTCTTTTATGGCCTTATTGTTTACAAGAAAATAGATAGAGCATTTAATTATGAGATGGACTTAATGTTCTATAACAACTCCTGTATGCAATACATTGCCTCTGGAGCTCTGCTCACAACTCACATTAATGCGACAAATGAAAAAACCCAAACTAAACAGTGTAACAGAGAAGATGTTTTGCAAGAGGAGGGTGATATCTAATGCTATGAATCATTCCCTGACGATATTCTCATGTCTCCCAGTTAAAGTTATGGTTCAGAACTGTGTTTAAGCACAGATGAATACAACATGAGTTGTCAAAGAACCAGGGAAAATTTATGCCTTGCTGTTTTGTTTCCCAATCATCTTATTTAGTGACATTAAGTGATAAGCCTGATAAAGGCCCAACCTAAAAGGTGTATCCTCGTGACTGGATTAAAACTTAAAAGTATTTTTTTCTCTACAAACTAAAAGTTAGAAAGGATTAAAGAAGAGAAGCCATAACCATCCTAGAAATGAATTAATCAACCCAGGGAGCCCCAGCTTGGCCAGGCAGCAGTGACCAAAGTCAGCTCCAGAGATTACCAAACTCAGGGCTGCCCATTGTTGATGTGATATTCTGTATGTCATTGTGGTTCCTTAGATCAAATAATCTATGGATGCAGTACTGAAACCAGAGTACTGCAGCTCTATGCTTTTATTGATAGTTTCTTAGTTTACCTGATGTTGTGGCTGCTTTTCTCCTCCTCTGGTTTCTGGGTTGCTGCAACTGATTTTTCGCGGGGAGGATACAGGTTGTGGAAATGGTAAGTGCAGCATTTTGGTTTCTGGATGTGTAATCTCTGACCATGGGAGCTGGAGCTCCTGTCATCATCAGCCTCACTGTGCAGGTGTGGGCTCATCTCCCAGATGTGAAGGAGGGGTTTGTACCCTGCACATGCACCGGCAGTAGGTTCCTGATCTGGATTTGTGGGATAGAAATTTAAGTCTCTTCTTTCTTTAAAGGAACTAGATCCATACTGAATTGCTGCTCTAAGTTTGGAAGAAGAAATAGCAAAACAGCCATAATAGAGTTACAACAACTAACGCCCATAATGCAGGTAAGTGACAAGCTCCTGGTCACACACAGCAAAGGACTGGGCTTTTTTTGCTCTTCTCTGGCAGAAAGAGGCTGAGACTTTCTGACTTTTGCTCAGCTAACCTTTGTCATGTGCTGATGGTGAATCACACCCTGCTTACCTTCCTGAGGCCTCAGTACATACACTCTGACATGTTTCTGTCTGCTGTGTTTGAGGACACAGCTGATGAAAGCAATAACCCTATCCATGGTGCAGTGTCTTGTCACTATTGTCCCAGTCAAATTGGGGTTTATCTACAGAGAACAATTGGGTACGCTCTGGAAATTGCCACACTTACAACAGAGAATAGGTAAAAAGCTCACAGGAAATAAATTTTAAATGACGGGCAGAAATCAAGGGAAATTTCTATTTTAGGCAGTTCTGTTCCAGGAACAGAAAAAAAATAATGGAAATGAAATTCTACAAAGATAAAAATTAAGGATGTCAATCAGACGGAAAAAAATCAGAGGGAAGTACTGTAACAGGAGGAAAGTAATGGAAACACTGAAAATGAGTGAGCAGCACAATCCTTCCACATATGAAGTATATGGTATTCAAATTCTAGACACAGGAAACTCAATGTTGTGGGCTGAGAACTTTTTCCTCACAGGAACTGGGAGGCAACTAGGAGCATTAGCACCCAGCAGAAGATATCCAGCACCTGAGGGGAGGAGATGAGCCCATGGGGGTGATTAATGCCCAGTTACACAAACTCAGCTCAAGGTTGATGTAGTGCATATATATATTTTAGGGCTCTCCTCTATAGAAGGTACATTGATAAACTAGAGACACTACTGGAGAGAGCAATAAAAATGATGGAGTGGACACAGTGCTTGTCCTGGGTCGTCAGGCTGAATGAAATGGATCTGTGCTGTACGGAGGAGCAGTGACAAACAGGGGACAGACGGGTTACAGGTGTATAAATGACTGAAGGTTACTGCCTGATGCTCCAGCCAGAGATCAGTGCATTTCCAGGAGTTAAACACAAATTCCAGAAGGCTGTGATTCAGTCATAGCAGTCTCTAAGGGTGCCAAGACCATCCCACAAAACTCCCCAAAGTAAGATAATCCATAAATACATCGCTGGCAGAGCTTCCCATGTGCCCTGCCCTCTGGAGAGAAAGGAGAGGCCCTGATCCTCACCAGGAGGAATTCCTGGCTAATTCTGTCCTCCCCAAGCCCCACCACACAGTCACACTTGCAGGAGGGAGGGCACAC
This sequence comes from Dryoscopus gambensis, assembly GCA_013389985.1. Lineage (NCBI taxonomy): Eukaryota > Metazoa > Chordata > Aves > Passeriformes > Malaconotidae > Dryoscopus > Dryoscopus gambensis. The sequence goes on along the minus strand of WEIT01029663.1, from coordinate 173,799 downwards.
CCACAGCCCTGGCTCTCGCACCACGTGCTGCCCCGAGTGACTGCAGCAGCAGAGTTCCCTCCAGGCCTGAAACTCTGGCCACAGCTTGGGCTCAGGTCTAAGCCAGAAAAAGGAAGCTGTCAATAAAGTAACAGGAAAACAACCTCATGTAATTTTCCCTGTGATGGGTCCGGTATCAGCAGGGAGCAAGGGGCAGAAAGGACTGAGCAGGGAGCAGTGCCAACAAGTTGGGTGCCTGTCCTCATTCAGGGCTAAAGTCCCAAATATCTCCAACAACGTCCTTTTAGATGTGCTTGTGTTAAATGTACGCAATGATTCAGCTTTCTGTCTCAGAATATGCACCGTGTGGGGGGGTTTCACCTTCTAGAAACTGTTTCCAGCATGAAGAGATGGGTGCAGAGCAAGCTGCAGCTATCAGACCTTACACATCCTTTCGTAGGTTGATTTCCATGGTGTGTAGGTTTCAGCTTTACCACAGCCCCTCCCTGGAGGACATCTGGAATCCTCAGCTTTGTACCAGAGTTTCAATAGGGGAATATTAATGTTTAAACTATAATGGGTCTGATTTAATCTGATTTCATTAACATTTTATTAACAGCTGTGTCTAGGCAGTCATTTTAATCATTTAACTATATTTGGGGAGTGGGGTGGGAGGGTTTGAGCAATTCAGGGGAAATGACAATTCAAAGTCAATTCAGTCCTGCAGTTTTTCTCAAGCACAACTCATGCAAAATCCCAGTTAAGTCAGCTGGCCATTACCAGGACACAGCATGTGCTGTATAAATGTCTTCTGACATCCATGCCCAATGTAAACCCCAGGAATAACATATGCTGGGGCTGTTCTAAGCCCCACTGGCACATAATCAAATTAATATTTGTCATTAAACCTCACAGTCTTTCAGGCTTCTGCAATGAGTTGTCAATAAAACCAAAAAACCTCAGAGCACTAACGTTTATCACAAAACTCTTATTAACTTCAAAAGGTACTTCAGCTGTTGGTGCACTTTGAACTGTTGAATTTTGTGTTGGCAGGAGAACCAGATAGAGACCCCTGGTTTTCTAATCACTGAACCACAGACATGCAAACACTTGAAAAAGCCCCCTTGGCTCTTGGCTGCTGTTTGGAGACAGCTGTGGCGCTCCGGTGCCTCCCCGTAGACGGCAGCGAGGTGCAAACACACCAGCCACTGCCGAGCAGAGAAGCTGCTTCTTGCTGGCATCAGACCCTGCCTTCAGCAGCTGCTTTTGCAGCCACCACGATGTGGAGCACAGGCCTGAGGAGAGGAGGAGAAAGTGAGCAGCGTTTCACTTTGGGTGCATTCCAGCTCCTCAGCTCGGCGTGCGATTTGCAAATGAGCGACAGAATTTCTCCACATCATTGTTGCAAATAAAATCTAATATAAAATCCTCTAAGACACAACTTACTTCAGGGCTTCATATTTAAACTACCTCCAGTTATTCTGAAGCTCCTGAGCTTTCAGCGTTTCACAAGACAATCATTTCTGGATCACGGAGAGAAAAAATTGTGCATACTATACAGCACTGCATCAAATCCTGACATTTTTAAAGACTAAAGGACTTGAGAAACAACCTTCTGCTTCCTCCCCCCCGAGACAGCAACAAACAACCAGAACTCAAACATAAAATTAAATACAGTTTATCTCCTCCATGACATCTCTATTATAGACACCGAATTGGAAGAAGTTTACCATAATAACTTTCCCTCTCTAATATGATATTTATTTCAAGCACTTGGAAAGAGAAAATAGCTCAGAACATTCTCGCTCTAAGCCTGAGACCTCATTTCTCTTTACATTCCAGCCGTAGTCGTAATTCTTATCCTGGTTTATTCAAGAGCAAGCACTCCATCTCCCACATAAATTCTTCTGGATTTCCAAGAACATTGATGCCAGCTGAATGTGACTGAAATAAGTAAACCGTGGGTTCAGTGAGAGGGTTCTGGTACCAAAGTAGCTTAGTTTAAGACTGAAATTGAGGAGCAATGTGGTAACTCACAAAATGCAGGCATCTCTGAAGAATTCTATATAAGGGTTTGTTCAGGTAAACCCAACCGAATTGGTGCTTTGAGTTTTGTACTTAGGAAAACAAATTTTTTCAGTTGTCCCATTACTAATAAGTCAGAACAGAAGTCCCAAAGAGCCAAGTGCTTCTTCCAGGCACTTCAGAGCTCAGATCTACTCAGCTCATGCCGTGTTTGTGAGGTACTGAGGCTTGCAAACAGCCAGGGGACCCTGAGCCAAGCGGTTCTGACCTGCCTCCACCCAGAGAGTCAAAGGATGCTGTTCCTGCTGCATCATTCTTCTCGAGCTCAATACAGCTTTGCTGCTCAACACACCTCTTAACAAGCAGCACCACATATTAGTGGGATGTTGCCAACACTGTACGCTGTCAAATTAATGCTGTTAAACACAAGGCCTTTGTTTACAGTGCGAAAATAAGCTGTTGTTGAACAAACCAGAGGGTAAACATTTACAAAGCTAGAGAAAAGACTGCACAGCTGAAGCTGGGCTGAGGGTGTTGCTTTCCTTTCTCCTTTAAGAAAAACTGGCACAAAATTATTCCAGTGCAGTCACTTGATGTGGAGTGACTTTTCATGGTTAGTTTTCTTCATGGGACTAAGTGAACTTGAGCAAAGCGCCAGAAGGAGCACAGCTTTCTGAAAATATTGAACTTGAAAGCAAAGATGCTCTGTGTAAAGATAATGGGCTCATGGAAGAGACATCCCGATAACACATTTACATGAGAACTGGACTGAATATAGCATGGAAAAAAGAAGAGACAGCACATCACTCTCAGAAGGAAGGTTTGGCTCCTTAACCTCACTACACTCCTTCCCGTGAAACCCTCAGCAGTGGTTCTGTGTGCCTCCAAGGAAGGAAAGCCTCACCTCACATCCCCACAGGTATCAAAATAATCCAAAAGCAACCCAAGGCAAAGGCTCCATCATGAGTGTGCTGGCTCAGGGAGAGCTAAAACTGAGCAGAGTGGTGGGAAGATTTGAGCACTCCCAGTTTTCAGCACATCTTTGGGAGCACCTTGGGTCTTTCTAAAAGCAGAGGTTGTGTCTGGGTCTTATTCAAAGCAGTTTTCTGTTGTGACCTCATTTAAGTCAATTGGACATAAAGGAGCAAAGTAAAACAAAAATGTAGGAGCTGTATTTTTAGCAGTTTGAACTTGGACCTCCTTTAGTCATCACAATTTTGGAATTCAAGCTCATCACCGCAGAGACTGTCCATGGAGGATGTTATTACAAGGAATGAAAAGAGTCCTGTACTGCTTTTCATGGCCTGAGCTTGCCATGCTGATAAAATTTATCCTGCCCCACAGTGCATCTGTAATCAGAAGTAGCTATAAAACAGGTGAAACCCCAGAAATATAGGTACGTAATACAAATTCTTCTTTAAGACAATGACTTCCTAAACACAGGTGAACTTTGGGAATCCAAAGGTTTGGACTACTCCATTCAGTTTATTTATAGACAATAACTTACAGATACTTGTGTGTACGGAATACCATTAATATAAATCAGCTCATAATATTTTGGTAGTGATATCAGTCTAATTTGAATTTTATATTGCACAGTAGAATTGAATGCTAGGCTTGATTTTTTTAAAAAGTAATTAATGAGCTAAGCTACCTGAGAGAAAAACAAAATGATGATTATAATTAAAGTGTTCCATGGCTGCTACCGACTGTTTAGATGTACTTACAGGTAGCATTTCTAATTAAAACCATCTTGGATGCTGAGACATCTCTGTGTTCATTCGTTATTAAAAAAGTGGGACTTTTTTTGCATTAAGAAATCCCCTAATAGAAAAATAATAGAAAAAGTTACATGTAATTACATTCTCTGTGCTATTTGTGGTGAGCAGTTCCTGTGAGAAAACGAGCTGCAGGTGTGTGAGAGTGAGAAGTGCCGGCTCTGATTTCAATTGTTTGGAGTATTCCACCTGGAAAGGACTCGGGATTGAGGCTGGCATTCTCAAAGGAGCCTGAAGGGGTTGTGGGGGTTCAGGGTGTCTAACTCCCTGGGGGCTCTGTGAAAATGGCATAATTTGGGAGAGAGAGGAGGAAAAATTAATCACCCCAAGTTGCTCTACTGAAAACTGTGAAATCACAGGGAGTTATAAGCACAGTCCAGGGTTTGTGACAGTGAGCCTGGGACATGTGAGAGTCTGACACGGACAGGCAAACAGTGAGTGAGGTTGAGCAATGTTTTCCCACTCAAAATAGATTTCAAGCCACTGCTTGCAAACAAAAATTTCAGTCATTCATGAAAACTGAATCTGTAATGCTGCAGCAGTGTTCAGTCAGATTAGTTACCCAAGACTCTGCTATTCCTATTTCCAGTATCAGCTTAAATATTCTACATACGGGGGGAAAAAGCAACCCTCGAGTCCCATTTGCCAAATTTCAGGGCTGGCAGTGAAAGTTTTGGTTATACCAAGGGGGTTTCTTTGTGCTACAGCCTGGACAAGGCTGAGTCTTTTCTCCTCCCACTCTGAGTTGTGCCTCTCTCAGGCGGGGATGGCTGTCCCTGATGCTCACATATTTGTTGATGCAGTTATGTTTAGGATTCTGAAGCCCATTAACTTGCAATCATGAAGTGGCCTAATGGAGAAGCCCTTGTGCAGATGCAAACTCTCCCAACTTTGGTGGCTTCACTAAACTGCTGCTGGTTTACACCATGGGAGAGTCCCAGCTCATAATTTGCATTGTTATCCTTTGTGAGCAATAGCAGTCATGTTGAGAAGCTCCAGCAGCAGTAAATTCTGCCTCCTGCTTTACATCAGTGCCAAAAGGTGAAGGTGAAGCTAAAATAAGGGATAATTAAGTCCAGAAGTAAGTGTTTGAAAGATGAATGGCTGCTTCAGATGATCTGAGTAGCTGGGAGATAATCCATTTTCCCACCAAAATCCCTCTCCTGGCCCAGAATTTGGCTGTAAGTACAAAGGACACAAACCAGCCTTCTCTCCTTCTCCAGACTATACTTTCATAAAGCAGGGGATTTATACACATTTGCTGAGTTCAATCACTTCATGATCATTAGGTATGAATTTTCTTTTTTAAAAAAAACTATTTTGAGGAAGCATCTTAAAAGGCTTTTGGAAAAACAGACATGACTTTGAAGATGAGTCACAGAGTGCAGGATGTGTGTTTCTGTCTCCAAAACCACTGGGAACTTTGGAGCCAGAAAAAACAATATCACAGTGGGAAGTGAGGGAACCTGCTTGCTTTGACAGCAGGTGCCTTGCTGTCCACGGTTTGCACACTGGAGAGGGTGAGGACAGGATCACATGGACTGAAATGCCAGAAAGTCAAAGTTGGAGAGAAGGATAGGAAAAAAGGAAAATAAATGGATTAAACCTCCCCCCAGTGTTCCTTGCTTTGGAGGGACAGGCTTGTGGAAAAGAACAATGAGTGAATAAAGTCACCCTGCTAAGTCTAAAGTGCTCTTTTGATATCAAGTGTGCCACTTTCTCCTGTGGGAAGAATAAAAAAAGACACATCTCTGATGATTTCTTACTGATTTAGAGGGGTGGGGTTTCCATCTTAATTATCCTAAGTTTTGGGTTTCTTCATGAATTACAGCATGTCCAAACTGTTCTCAGCCACAATCAGGAATTTGGGAGTTTGGCTGCTTTGATCCAGGGCAGCGCAACCCAGGAGAAGAACTGCCTAGACTGGAATTTTTATTGCTCCATCTAAAATGCTTTGCTTGCTGTTAGAATAGAAGCAGAATGCTGTGGACAGGTGCATAGATTTATGTTTGTATTGACCACTTTTGACCTGGATTTGACTGGTGAAATTGCAATATTCATAATGTGGAGCCCTTGGCCTGATTTCTGAGATTCTCTCTCTTTCCAGTCACATGCAATATGCTTCCTTATTAATCTGGGTCCCAGTGACACTCAGTTTGCACACAGAGCAGTGAGTTTCTGGCCACGTTTCTCAGCAATGTTGTGCTCAGGAACACAACAGGATATTCACCTTTTTCTCTGCACACCCACCCACTGACATGTGGCTCTCATGTGACGAGGAAAAGGCTGAATTTAAATACTGAGACTAATAAAGAAAAGCATTTATTGTGCACATGTGAAAGTTAAGCAAATCTGATGTGAAAAAACTCCAAGCTGTTTCGTTTGAGGTAAACTGGTGAGCAAAATGCAGTGTGGTGTCCCCGTCATTTACACCCTGTGCAACAGAAACCCTTAGAGACATTAATTAGCCATGCATGGCATTTACCTGCTGATGTGTGCATTGTAACATGGTGGTGCAGCTAAGATGAACTAAACAAAGCTAAAATCTCATGCCCAGCTGGCGAGTCAATGGAACAGGAACCTGTGGCTGTTTAATACCCTGCTATGAATTATCTCTGCAGCCTTATAAAGTGGTTCAATGTGTGACCACAGAGCTGATCTTTAACCTATACATCCCTCAACCATTTCTTTGTCTCAGGCAGATGGCTTAAAAACCAGGAGTGACGCAGGTAATTAAACAGGCTGGAAAAAGGGAGAAACAACTTTAGGCTGTAACTGGTCAATTTAATGTTTTGCAAATCTCGGGATCATGCTATACACCCACCATGAATGGATTGCAGGTTCAGTATTAGAAGGGAGGCTTAATAAAAGGGAATGCCTCTTTCTGGGTCTGCTTAGAACAAAAACTTTCCTGTTTCAGTCATGCCAGTGAAAAATTGGCACCGATAAATGTGGGGTGATCATCTTCCACAGCTTTTTATACTCCATTCCTTCACTGCTTACTGATGAAATAAAAAAACAGAGGAGAGGATATCTGAGCCAAGAGGTTAGAGTTCAGCTCCAAAGCTTCCTAGAGCAGAAGGATTCGGCCTGGCTTATTATACAGGCTAAAAGTCATGAAATTTGAATGGGCTTTCCAAGGTTAAAAGATGTGAAGTTTCGGGCCGATCTTTAGTAAAAAGTTTTCAAAGGCATTGAGGGAGGTTATGGAATAGGGGCAGTGGGTGAAGGAAGGCTGTTGTATTATGCACTGCTCTGTTGCCAGTCCCTCTCCATCTCACTCCTGTTCTGCTCTGGATGCACCTCAATGCCCAGGGCTGTGTGGGGGCAGTGGCAAAGGGCACAGTGGCAGCTGGAGCTGCGGGTGCCACCGAGCCTCCAGAATGTCACTGCTCGCTTCAGAGAGCGCTGCACTCCTCGTGCACAGAAGTCTCTGTGAAACTGAATTCTACTCTGAACTCCACTACATTAAAAGGAGATTTGTTCCTCAGTCCTCCACATCACAGTCTTATCTCCATTGTCCATGATATCCAGGGAAGCTCACTGCCCTATTCAGACCAAAATGACAGCAAATTACGCTTATGTTATCATTTGGATATTTATACTGATTCCAACATAAAATACCCTTAGAACTAGGGATGGTAAACATCCCTTTTTTTTTTTTTTTGCTAGAAGTCATGTTTAAATCCAGGTCTATAACACAAAAGCAAGACCAAACATAAAATATCTTCTGCCTCCCATGGGTTGTTCAACACACAGGTAATGTATGGACCTGGTCCTGAACTTCAGAACTACCTTTGTGAACACCTTTGAGCTTCGACAACCATGCCACAAAAGAAGATCTAAATCTAGAGTTATTAAAAAAATTTGCCATAAAAATTTTGTAGACTATGCTAATCAGCTTAAGAACCAAATAATTACATTCTGGAGAAAGGATCCAGACAGAAGTAGTAAAGCAAGCTTAACATTCTGATAACGTGGGCATAAGGCAAAGGTAAAATCCAGTTCATTTGTTTTCTGCTCTTCTGAGCCAGCTGAAATTCAGAGCCCTGGTTTTCACAAGCAGACCTGAAGAGGTCAGCAAGAGCAACTTCCCTTTGAAATTATTTTTTGTCTGGGGCAGTACTAGACTACCTCTCCCACGCCACCACGCCGCCGTGTCAGTAGCAGGACTCCGAGTGACCTCCCTACGCTGCTCATTTCCTGCAGAGCTGCTTTTAGTGGGAATCAAGGTCCAAGCAGCAACTAAGAAGGAGCATAAACTGCTTTTGTATTGAAGCTAATGAAACCTAGAAACCATGCACCGTGATCTTAGGCGGATTTCTAAAACATATTGAAAAGTTCTTGGAGAGTAAATGAGGCATACAGCAGTCAGCAGTGGGGCAGTGGCCACCCGAACAGACAGCACAGCCAGCCATCAAACTCTTACACAGACAAACGCAGGAGGACAAAGCACTCACGTGGCAGTTTGCAAGGAAAGTGGAGTGGGATTCAAAGTAGTTAAATACTCAGTAATGGAGGAAAGCATTCGCTTGTCATCCACTGCATGGCAGCTGCTGTCATGGGCATTAGTGAGCTGTGCCAGGAATTCCCAGAGTAAGGCTCTACCCCTGCAGGGGGAAAACTTTTTCTTGGTTTCTTAATGTTTGCCTGATGTTGTCCAAAAAATTAACTACAGGCAAAAAACATTCACAGCGTGTGCACACGTAAGGATGAGATTTGCACATTAAATCAAGCAGTTACAGGTCCCAGGGTTGTTCCCATGCAGCACTGGAAGTGTGAATAACTTCCCAGGAGAAGAACATCACAGCTACACTGTGGCCAGACGAGTCTTATTGCCAGAAGTAATGCTCCTTTATTAGAGGAAACGTGAGAAATGGGGAATGAGAGGGAAGATGTTTCTGGGGTATTCTTTCTTCAGGTTAGATTCATGGGCCTTAATATCTAGTTGGTTGTTTTTGTTTTGTTTGGTTCCTTTTTTCTGAGTCCTGGTTGAATTAATACACAGCATTAGCACTCCTTGCAACATTTTTTCAGATCTTCTCCTATTCTGTCAAGTGTCATCCCCTAAAAGCTCGGTTTATATATGACCAATAAAAACTCTAATGTGCTTTGCACCTAAAAATCTCTGATAATTCGTCCTGTGCTGGCTTTGCTCAATGCAACAAGAAGCTAAAAGACTTTCACTCCTTCCTTGTCCTGGCTGACAGGGACTGCAGCAGTACAGAACACAAGATCTGAGAGAAAAAGTCCCTGTGGCAGAGTCCAAGTGGCACAGAGAGAACAAGGAAGCAGTGGAATTCTCAGGGACAGGGAGCTGAGAGAGATGAGGACCCCGGGGGAAAAGGATGTGTTCTGATGTTGATTCCACTGAATAATCGTTCAATAGACCTCTGTGAGGCATTTGGAAAGAGGACCTAAATATAAAATAATGCACAGCCTGTAAGGGAAGGATATGGTTTCAAATAGCCTTTGTGAGCACACTGGAGCAGTTATTTTTCATAATAGAGTGCAGCATGGATCCTCTCTCTATGGGTGCTCTGGGTGAGATAAGTGACACTTCCAGAGGATCCAGGATGACTTTCCTGAGTGCCATTTTATCTCCATCATCACCACTGTAAAGCCATGGCCACATGACAATCCCAAAGTGCAAAGCCTTGCATGAAGAGCCCGTGCCAGCCCCGTGCCTGTGCCTCACACAGCCACAGCCTCAGCTGCAGATAAACACCTTCCCTCAGCTCTGATCCCTTGTGCAGGCATTTTTACTGTGCCGTGACAAAGAGGTACAGGGAACTTTGTGCCACGGTGCAAGGACTCGCACTAGCAGGGCCCACTGCCACTGGAAAAGGTCCAGATGATGACCTGATTGCACAAGACAGTGTACACCAAAATCACAGGAGCTACAGAGGGGCAGGTTACACCCAGCAGCAGCAGCAGCAGCCTGAACAAGCAGATTACCAGCAGAAGCAGCATATATTGTAACATATCTCTGCTTTTCCTGTCACTAAGCCATATGAAGTATTTGCTGTAGAATTATTCTTACATCTCTTCTGTTGATAAGCTACTTAGCAAGGTGCAGTTGAAGCTAATCTGAGTGCTGTATGAGAGATGTGATGTGCTGTTGCACTGTGCTGCTGTTTGATACTCGGTCGCCTCTTCCCAGGTGCCTTTTGTGAATTGCAGCTGCTGTCTTAAAGGTAAATCCTTGGGCCCGTGCACAGGCAGTAAAAAGACCTTGAAAGCAGAAGCATCTCCTGAGCAGGAGGTTAAAAAATTTTCTCTTAGTTTGCATCTGAGAGCAAGGGAAGGAATTCGATATCTTTAAACAAATTCCTTCTGAACTGCACAAAGAAGCAATAAGATTCTGCTTTGCTCAAGTTTGATGAATGACTTATTAATACATAAAATCTATTTCTGAAGGAGAAAGTTTATGAAAATATACCAGGCACCATTCCTGCGATCATGTGACTGATATTGCACAGAGCAGCCAATGTCTTGCAATTATTTTCTTCTGTAAATCTTTTGGCAGTCTAAAATAACTCAATCAGGAGTTTTCAACTACTAAAGTTTATAATTTCAAGGTTTTCCCCTCCTCTAATCAGCAGTTTTATAACCTACTGCTCTTCCTTCAAAAAGAGCTGGTGATGATCAGTGTTTATTCCAAACCATTTAAGAAGGCAGCTGTTTATTAAAGTGCCAACAGCTATGATTGATTTCTGATGCTCATGAGTGCATCTGTTTTCTAGTTAATGACATCATTGCAAGCAAACAGATACTGCAAGCTGGGGCTCTAATGGAGAACTAAAGCAGCCATGCCTTCTCTATAAAAAATAAATTGATTCACTCAGAAAAAAATCTATTAATATGTCAAATGTTCGAGTTACATTCCTGCCAATTGGCATTCTTATATGCAACTGGCATTTCCTCAAAAAGAATCTGTGGGTTAACAGTGTTTATATTAAAATCTTTAAAGAGGACATCTGTTAGTTGAAATTCCAAAAGTAGTGACTGATTTATGATCTAGTAAATCACATCTGTACAGGGTAAAAAACCAGAGTGAACTGCAGTGAAACCAACATCTGTCATCAGGCAACCACAGGCCTTGAGAGTGAATGGAAAATGGAAGTATGGCAGGTTGGGAGGGTCCCCCTTAATTCTCCTCTTTTTGTGGTGTTTGAGATAAGGAATAAAAATGAGTATACTCCAAGCTCCACTGAAACTTGTAAAAGTAATAGCTTTTTAAACCTCATTTCTTAGGGCCAAATTCTTTCTGGTTTAAACCACTTTCTACTGGCTTTACCTTTTCCTGCCTCCTCAAGAATGCACTGCAGTGCCACAGTGCAGTGCAGGCCACAGTGTTGTCAAGAAAGCATTGATGGTATCTCCTTTTAAGGGTCTCTTTTTAATATCACTTTATTTTTCTTAAAGAAAATATAAAGAGCATATGCAATCATGTCCTTTGCAATTCCTTGTCTTCATTGAACAGGGATTTGGAGCGAAGAGCGCTGCTGCCTCCTCCCCTCCTCCTGGAAATCTCCAGGAAATGGTTCATATTTTATGGCAAACAGGGTTTGATGTGCTCAGAGAACAAGGCCACGACTCAGAAACTCTGAATTTGAAGGGCCTGTCATGACCAGAGCTTTGAATTGGTCTCTGTGATGCACTGAGAGGTAGAGAATGGGCTCATCTTCACCAGGGCTCTGCCTCGGTGCTGGCCCAGCTCCATCTCCTGGCACTTCCTTCAGGAGTCCTTCCCTGTCTCTCTCCTCACTAAATGCCTCTTTTGGTGTGTGCACATTTTGCCTGACTCTGCAATTTGAATTGAATGAGAGGCACTACACCTTCAAAGGAAGCCATTTAAAATTCTGCACACCGGGGGAAAAAAAGAGTTTTTTTAAAATATCAGAAATAGTGAAATCAAAGTTTAAGGCCTGAAATAAAGCCTTCAGTTTTCTTGGCTTTTGAGTTCTTTTTTTCTTCTTCCCTGACTCTTGACCTGCGTATCAGCAGCTTCTGAAATTTGGAAATATTCTGCAGTGATGCCTGCTTTCTCCCTCTTATTTCATTGTCTCTGCATTTCTTTCTGCCCGCATTCTTCCACTGGAGCACCAGGGAACAGCGCTGTTCTCCCAGAGAGCAGGAGATGACCTGCTCAAAGCCTAATGGGCCTAACCCCATTCAGGTCTAAATATTTAACTTTGAGACTAAATTTAACCCTACCCAGCCAGTTTTCATTCTTTGTTATTTTCTAACTTTTCTCTTCAAATAGTAACTCTGAACCTCATATCCTTTCCTAACTTTATTCATAAATTCAATCCTCCTACAAATGAAGAGTGTCATTCCCTATTTCCTCTTCTTACATCTTGAAGTAATTAGAGATGGATATGAGAAACAGCAGAAGGTAGTGGCGAGTCACTTGACTTGAAATCCATGAGAGCTTATCCATGTTTGCTCTTTTGGCTGAGATCATTCGCCATCAATAGTGGGATAATCAAACTCAGTTTGTTCCAGAGAGACGTTTTGTGTAGTATTATTAAAATTAATGTAATCATGCACCTTAAAACGAAATGCTCCTGTGTGATCATGGATCTGACCTCTGGAAGCCTGACGACTTATTTTAGTTTTCCAATAGGGAAATAAGCCTAGCAAATTGCCTGGGAAATCTCACCCTGAGCCTTCAGGGAGTTTTGAGACATGAATAACCTTTCCTGTGATTACAGTGGAAATATTTAACATGGAGGGTAAATAAATATTTTGCAGAAGGTTTAGATAATTCATATTATCAAATCAGTGGACTCATTTTGCAATGTTTGATACCATTTCATTATATTAATTAGACAACATATTCAATAATGAAAACAAGCTTCTTACAGCTTTGGAATAAGCAAAAAAAAACATTGGAGCTGTTTCCTCATGGCTTTTTTTATAGCTCTTTTTAATTTGCTCTTCATGAAGCATAGGGGAGGAATTCTAAACCTTGACCTTTCCTACAACAGCTCAGTGCATTATGCTGCCCTTACTCCATGGGTAAGCGCTTTTCTAAGCATCCCTGATGCTGAATTTGATATCCTAAACATTTTCATTAAACTCATTTTTTGGGGCATGCATTATCACCTCAGGTAGCTGAGCAGCAAGTGCAGGTCCCGCTGTGACTGCGCTCAGCAAGCGCCCGTGTGCTCGGGATACGCGGCAATTATCCATCAGAGCCCTGGGAAAGGTGCAGTGCAGGAACATATTGGATGAGTTATGGCTGGGGAATTACCTCGCAGCAGACACAGCAATAGCACCAGAGCTGATTAGATTGTTTGAGGAATTATACTGACAAGTTTTTAAATCCTGTAATTTCACTGCCGTCATTTCCCGACAACGCGAAGGTTTGGGTTGTGGGTGATGCACACATAAACAGAGTAAGATCACAGAATCAGAGTCAGTTAGGTTGGAAAACACCTCTGAGATCATTGAGTCTGGCCCAACACCCCCTTGCCAACCAGACCATGGCACTCAGAGCCACATCCAGCTGTTCCTTGAACACCTCCAGGGACGGTGACTCCACCTCATCCCTGGGCAGCCCATTCCAATGTCTAATCACCCCTTCTGTGAGGAAATTCATCCTAATGTCCAACCTAAACCTCTCCTGGTGCAGCTTCAGACCATGTCCTCTTGTCCTGGGGGAGGAGTCCGACCCTACTTGTATGTGTGGGAAGATGCCCCTGCACAGGAAGGCTCTGCAGGGCAGAGACAGGCGTTGCATTTCCACAGGGGTTTCATGGTAATGGTAATCAACAGATAAAAGCACCAGAGGGACTGAAATATCTTAAGGACACTGAACTATAGGAAATCACGACCCATTAATTCTGCTGCTCAGAGTTTAGGATTGTCACTTATTTTCTGTCTCATTCTCAGATGACATATGGCCATGGTTTCTGAATACAGCCAGCAGTTAAACATTGACTGTACAAAGAGAAAACACTCATTATTTCAAAGCTTTAGGGAGGATTATTTAACTGCCCAGTTTCCTCTTATTTTGAGGCGGGGAATTGCCAACTCTCCTTAAGCAGCTGACCAGGGCACCCGGCAGATGCACTGAAAATTAGCACATTTTACACTTTCAGTGCTGAGACTTGAATAAGAAGCAATATATTATTTCTGCAGCCATCAAATTAGCAATATCTTGTTGGTTGTGTTTGGTTTTTTTAAATTCCTAGTAAGGAGAACACACAAGTTCAAGATGAAAAGAAAAATGTACAACAAGGTAAATGTGTTAGTGTGATCCCTAAAGCACCCAGCACCATATGCACATGTTTGTGAGGGATTCTGCTCCAGTGAACAACTCAAACAACACATAATTTCTCTGATCCTGGTTGATCCCTGGAGAAACACTAGCAGGTCGCTGTTTAAATGAGGAGAAAATTGGTTATAAATCAACTTAATTTTCAAACATATTAATCCAAAGAGAACCCAATTTTGTGTGAAATGGTAGCATTCAGAGAGGAGTATAAGTAAATCTCAGTAAGAAACCCCCTTGAATTTAATCTTAGCTATCATCCAAGTTGATACTGTCTTTCTCATTTTTCAGGTCTCCAAGTTTCAGCAGTGATACAGAACACAAAGGTATAATTAATCATAAACAAAATATTTACATTTTTGTACATGTAAGATGGAATATTTGATCTTCCCTTTCTTGTCTGACTTTGGATAAAGTATAGGCTATGAAGAATAGTTGTTACATGCAATTTCTGAGGCCTTGCATTTCTTCTGAAAGGAAATAGTTTTAAATCAGAGTAAGGTGACACGGTTGCTTTAATGTCACAACTTTTAACTAGCAGGAATAAAGGCTTGAATTTAAAAACATGTTCTCTCTGTTGTGCCATGTACCAGCTGAATGAAAAGCAAACTTGCAATTGTGCCCTGCACTGGTACACAGGAACACTCACCCCGCTCCTCTCCCCAGGGAGCTCGGTAACAGTTGTACCTCTAAGAGGTTTTTCCTCGCATCACAAAACTACCACACAACTCATCCCAATCAAGCTGTGTTCAAAAGAAAATGAGCTGCTTTGAAATGGTCACGGAGCTGCTTCTTTCCGTGGCTGAGGTGGGGAAGCAGAAAAAGTTTCCTGACCAAGATCCTACCCCTTGTGCACGCAGTTACTGATGGAATTTCTCAGGAGAAGGATTCAGTGAGGGGGCTAATCCCGCAAAGCACTGCCTCTACTCGAGTGGAGAGAGCTTGCCAGGGGGGCTCAGCGTCTCACGGAGCAGACTCCAAGTGACAGCACGAGAACAAAATGACTTCAAGGTCAGAGAGATGCAGAGAACGTAAATCTCTGCATGCTCCAGACACGGGCTCTGCACAGTGCCTATATTTCATATTAGAAGTTGCCACATCATTTTTATAGCAATTTTTGGGAAAGAGGTGGGGGGGGGAGATCAGCAGAAATACAAAGCAAATAAGCTTCAAAGACAAGAAAGTCAAGGTTCCAGAAAATATATGTACTGAATCAGAGACAATTTGGACTCTACAGCTTTCTCATTAGCTGCAGGACAAATTCTCCTCTCTTGTCCTGTTACAGAGTTAATGAGTAAGGTCAGATTCTACTGCCTGACCAAAGCCAGCACTTTTTTGTATCAATATACAGCATTTTGGTACCGAGGGATGTGCTTTTATCTCTAAATGCTACAGAATCTTAAAAAAAATTCATAAAGCAACAAACTGGAGTGACATACAGCATCCCATCAGGAGGGGTCCCTTCCCACAGGCAGAAGATTCAGTGATTAAAGCACGCAAATAGAACATCTCATCTCGCCGCTGATTTACTGCGTGACCCTCCCCACCTCCTTTCAAGCAAATTATGCAGTCCCTGTCACTTTTTTTTTACCACGTGGTCAGTAAAATACTATTCCCATGTTTCTCTAGCCCACACAAATTGTGAGAACCAGCTACCGTTCGTGAAATGCTTTGAATACACATTGTCTGAGCCCAGCTAAGGGAGAGTATGGTAATTACTCATAGTTTTCATTTTCCAGCACATTTAAAACAATTTTCTGTGCCTCAGCTGAAGTGATCACACCCAAACCTGGTCTCCCTCAAACCCCTGCTCTCAACAGGGAAACATTACAAATGTGTAAAACAGACCAGAGCAGTCTGAGAGTCTTCAGTAAATATGTTGGCTGTTAGATAAGATGAATTACAAAGTTATTCTCTTGAGCATTTAAATTTACAACTCTTTCATCTAACTGAAGCCATTCACATACAGCTTGTGTAGTGTCCTTTGGATAATGATGAACTAAAGCATGCTAAATAGTTGAAAGTAAAGATTTTCCTCCCTGAAGGAGAGGGAATTGTATCTACAAATACATTTAGGCATATTTATATATAAAACACAGCCAGATATACGTGAGTTTATAAAAACACCAGTGTTACAGAGAAATGAGGTATCTATAGTAACAAGATGCTGGTATTCTAATGTCACTGTGCTTCCTCATAATGGGACCATTAATGGAATAGTTGTTTGATGTTCCATCACATGTAATGATAGCTTTTTGTGCCCTAAGCAGACAGCAATACAGATGTGTGCAGATATGTTGTTATTGCCAAAAAACTCCTCAGCAGGGCCATTAGAAAAACCCATCATTCCAGCCTCGCTTTCTTTGATTTATAGTTGAAATATTCCCAATCTACGCTCAATAGCAAAAGTACCTGCAATTCTGAGAATGCAGTGGTTTCCCATTTGCTGCAATGCAAACAAACAAACAAAGATAAAAATCATTAACCTGATGAAAAGAGTTCATTTGCAATATGGCACTGTTGAATGAGGGTAGTGACACCCTATCACATTTTAGGGCATGTCATGTAAACGTGCTGACCCTGGAGTTCTCTCTCATTCCTTGGAAAATCTGTACTTCACTGGCATAAAGCTATTTATGTGATTTTTTTAAAATCTGATAAGAGATAAAGTCTAGTTTTGGGTAAAGATTATTCACTACAACATTCTTTAATTTTTTTTAAAAAATTATATTACTACTTCTTCCTATGCAACCACTGCTTTTTTTTTGGTCAGCAGATAAAGCAAAATCCACTCACATTTGGACAAATATCCTTGACTGATCAGACTGTCTCATCCTTGGCTGGCAGGAATTTACCTGTTACAACACAAATACCTTCCTTTCTTTCTTTTGGTTGTAAAGTAGAAAAAAAAGTCAGTTTTAAAGCCTCAGATGTGAAGGTGAAGTAAGGTTCACTGTGGCTCATTCGTACCAACACACATTAAGAGTGTTTGAGGCTGAGCTCATTTCCACTTTTCTACACTCCAAGGCCCAGTGCTGTAATTTCTGGAAGAGAAGGAGCTTCCTGCTGTTCCCAAGCCCTAAACTGAGGAACAGATCAGCTCATGAGGTATTTATGACAGCTTATTCTGACATGTAAGGCCTGGCAGTATCATATCCTCCTCTTCAGCTGGACTTGGAACTTCTGTGACAGGCAGCAACTTGTTCAAAAATATTGCTACACTTATTTTAGGTCTGTTTTAAAGAAATGAGAGTTTGGAGAGGATGTTTACTGCAGATGGTGGATTATAAGGGGTCACATACATGATATAACAAACTGTTTTTAACAAACAAGTGGTTTGCCTCCTATTTTCCAAACAGGTTTATAAGGAAGGCTTCAATCTGGATCTTTGTTTTTAAAGTACTACTTCTCAGCTTCAAAAAATGATAACAGCACCTTGAAAACAAAAGCCAACATATTCAGGCATCTGTGCAAAGATAAAAACAAACACCTTAGAGACAGAACCAAATCAGTATGTGCAATTCACACAAGTGTGTTCCAAGGAGAATGACATTGCAGAGAAGTACCTTTCAGTCTCCAGGACATGCTCAGAAGTGTCACACTTCTGCCTATTGTCCCTGCATGGTGATGGCTCCTCCTCACGCACACCGCAGCTGCAAACCCACTTTGCAGTGATATGCTCTTAAATTCAGTGCCCTGAACAGACCGATCAGCTCTTCTAGCAGGGAAAAGCACTAAACCTGCTCCAGTTACACGTGAGAATCTAAAGGGAGCTGAGAAAATGCAGCAACCTGAGCCCTACCCATGGTACAGGAGCATGGAAGAGGCTCCTTTTTCATCGCTGACAGGAGGTGCCCAACCTCAGAGCTGGGCAGCCCTGACACTGAGAGAACTGGGGCATTGCATGTCTGCAGCACCTTCTGGCTGCAGCTCCCCGTGACTGTCCCCACACACTTATTCTGGATGTTTGGCACAGGAGTTACTCTATTGTACTTGAATCTGCTAGAGAATTGATTTCGGAAGAGTGTTATAATACCGAAATTGATGCTTGCAAAGGAGGACTCACTTTTTATTCACTGTTCTGCTGCACATATGTGCACATATATTTCTGCAGGAAGAGGCAGTGACCATGTTGCCAAAGCAGAAACGTGTGAAGAGCTTTTATAACAAAACAAAAGATGGATGTCTTGCTATGTAAAACACATCCTTACTAAGGACATTTTCACCTTGAATCCCATCAGCCCTCACTTTCAGACGAATTCTGTTATTGTTTGCGTGCACTCAAACAGCAAAGGACGCTTTACACAGCCACAGCTTTATAACTGTTTGCCCTTGGCCCAGGCCCACTGGAATAAGTAGAACTGGTAAACATCCTGCTCAAACACTGCATTTCTTTTGTTACCTGAGTTTAAGATGTAATGAGTCAATTTTAAACCACCTTTATAATAACTGCATAACAACATTATAATAGCATTAAATAATACTTTGTCCAAAAGCCTGAAAACCATAATAGAGAGTCTAATTGATAAGAACTCGAATTCGCTTATCTGGAAATTTATTTAACCCAGGCAAAGCTATTTACTCCGTCTATAGGTACATGGACAGTGTGCAGAGCAAGGCCTGTGGGTGTCTTTGTGGAGGGAAGAGCCCTGGAAGGGGTTGGACACAGGGAATTCTAATGCCCAGTAGAGGATTAAAAGTTGGTAAAACGTGACAATACCATATTGAAATATTTTGTTGCTTTTAGTTACATTTGGAAAATTTTTCAATTATTCTTGCACAGGACCAAATAAAATTCCCAAAGGGAATGTACTCCTATAGTACCTTAGTCTGTAAGCACTAAGTCTCTTAGCACTCCATTTTTACTGCATAATGCAGAATCCGAGATTAATAACTTTGCACCAGCACTAAGTTCAGTTTATTTCCTTACATACTTTCCTAAAAGTCTAAACATAGCAAGTAGGTATTATAATTATCTCTGTAGAGATTAATTGTTATTAAGACTTTACTTGATTCTGTCATGAAATGTAAATATTTTCCTTGAGTTAAGCCAGAAGTAAATCACAGCATTACATTTGATGTAATTTCAATGAGGTGTTTGTGACATCTCTGAATCGCAGGAGGAATATAAAAGCAAAATGTTGTCTGAGAGTGTTTATTGCTGTGAAGCTCCTCCTTGCGTCTTTGTTTTTTGATTCCACACCTTTTTTTTTCTCTCAGAGAGCTAAATAATGTGAGATCAGGAATTCTGCAGTCTGTTTTCAAACAGGGCTGCCTCTAGGCCCATGGAGGTTCCTCTGGACAGCATTTCTTTCCCTTTCCTGGCATTCTTGCCCAAGTCAGCTCCCATGGCCACATGGAGACTGCAGCGCCAAGCCAGATGTGCTCTAATGTAGACTTGGTGCTCTGAATATCCACATGTGCCCTAATGGAAACTGCTGCTCTGAATAGCCACAGCTCACAGAGAGCAGCAGACGAGCTCAGCTCCTGCCAAGGGAACTCACAGTAGCCTGTGCTCCCAAGGTAATCATCTCAAATAAATGATATTTCTGCCCATCAACATTATTAAAGCCTTTGTGTCATCAGATATATTTATCATTGTCTGTCTTCCTTTTCTCATATCAGACATCTTGGTCTAACCAAATTTTTAAGATTAAGCATCTCTCACGAGGCAGCAGTTACAGCCTTCCTGTCTTTTCCAGCTATACACACATAATTATTATTATTAATAATAATAATAAATAACTGTGTGCAGCTGGATGAGTTATTCATAAATGAACAATCAAAATTCTTGACATTATCTTCATATTCATATATATCCAAGAAAGATGACTGTGTATATTTCAACGTCATTTTTCTGTTAGATAGAGGAGTTAGAGTTTTGATGTGTGCACACTTAAGTAAAGTCAAGTGTGTGTAATGCAAAGCAAAACTTTCCCAAACCCACACCATTTTTGCCAGAGCACAGAGCTGGCTGTGCAAACAGGAGGCTCTGCAGGTGTTCACAGTGCCCACAAACACAGATTCATTGCTAAAGCTGTGCAGACATTCC
>WEIT01029663.1:3340-153319 GCA_013389985.1 Dryoscopus gambensis | reverse complement strand
TCCAAGGAAGACGGCAGGAAAAGCAGAGCCCTTCCCGTGAGTGGCCATGACAGCACAGGTACCAGTACAGAGGCTACACTGGGGGATAGAGCCTAAAGCATAAATTATGTCTTTTTTACATCTGCAGGATGAGTGGATGTGGCTTTGTCCTACCTCTGAGTAAATCTAGTTCATCTCTAGTTCCACCTTTTCAGCCAGGTGTGTGCCAATATTCAATCATTTATAGAGAACATTGCCTGCTTTTCATAAATGTTTCTGACTTTCACAGACAGCTCACTAGCAAGTTTCTATCTTCCCAGCAATAGGAATACAGAGAACAATTCATATTAAATAAAGCAAACTCAGAAAAAGTCAAATGCATTTTTATATCTTTCTCATTTCCACAAAATGGGACCTACCTAGAGCTCTAATATCTCTAGACTTCAACTGATAGACCCCTAATACCAATACACAATAAAAACAGGGGAAATATCTAAGTCAAATTATTTTTTTAGTGTATTTAAAACTCACCAGTGGTACCTTTCAGTGAGATAAACCAGTGTGTCTCCACTGACAGCTGAGGGCTGTTACACCATCACAGATGAGAGGATATAGAAACTCAGCAGGGTAACATCGAGAGCAACTCTTTCAGCACTGCTTTGTATTTCAGAGACTCCCCTAACTTGACTTATCAGAACAAGTGTTCTGTTTATTAATAAGTCCTCCGATTTCTATAGTAACAACCAAAACAAACAGAAATTTCCCATACTTCCCATTGCTCAAGTTCAAATGCGTGACTGTATAACTAAAATAAACACCTAGGAATATTTGAAAAATAATATAATTATCTCCAAAATGTGCTAATAGTCCTAAAGCAAATGGGTTTTTATTGCATTTGTTACTTGTGACCTCTTAGCTCAATAATTCAGCAGAAGGTGACTGCAACCACTTTCCATCTAATGGAAGGGGTAAATGCTGTTTGGTGTGTGGATATTTCTGCAAATCTCAAATAATTGTTTCTCTGGAACAGAGGAAGTGATACTAGACACAAAGCTGCATAGCCAGAGGATTGTGTATGCACAGGAAAACACAGGTTACTGCTTCGTGAAAAGTAAAGAGACGCTATCCAAAAGTCACAGCTCAGTGTGGAAAAGGGCTTGACATACTCCTCAGAAAGGAAAAACATGTGTCAAAGAAATACCTAATGTATTTAAAAAAGGATAATCAATGTGTACTATCACTGATAATCAATAAATAATTGATTTTTCTAATGGCAACAATTCAGAGAGACCCAAGTGCCCTAATTCCCAGTTCACTGCCACTAACAGGCACCAGCACAGAAATGCGGCACTCAAACCCTGGCTCAGCACACAGGACATTCCCTGATCTCACTGGAGAGATCTACCAGTCCACAGTTTCCACCCCAGAAATGCTCTGTCTAAATGAGATTCTGGCCCAGTAACTCCTCCTTCTTCCTCTGATCCACTGTTGCTGCCACCAGTTTGGCATCACAAATTCAGCCATCACAAATACACTTTCTAGACCTTTTGCTCATGTTGCGTTATCACTTTCCCTGTGTCTTGTAACTAAAAATTCCAAAGGAAGTTAGCTTCTCTTTCATTACAAAGATTGTTTTCCCTGCCCATGAAAATTTCTGCTTCTTTAAACTCTATCAAATAATATGGCTAGCTTGGGTTTTAGACTGTCGTTGAAAAAAAAAACAACCACACAAGAAGATTTTGGTAACGGAGACCCCAACTAACATCTTCCTTTGTAATGTGTTTCATGTGCCCTCAGATCTCTTCATTAAATAATTCAGTATCTGAAGGAGGTGGACAGAACAGGGAAGAAACTGATTTTATAATTCACCATTAAATGCCCTTGGATTTTTTTTCCTTCCCTCCCCCCCCTTTGTTTTTCTAATAACAGCGTGGCATTGTCTGTGGACAGCATCAAAGAGAGAACATCAGAGAAGTCAGATCACTGGAGGGTTGGTCTCTATACATAAGTTTTTAATGTTTAAAACCTTATCATATAAGGTATTTTCTGGGAACTCTTCAGGGAAACTGCTTTTTTTCAGTGCACAAAAATATCCCCACACTGATGCACGCACAAAAGAGGGATTTTTTGTTAAGTGCTCTCCAAGTGCATGGGCTGGGATGGCCCACCTCCATGGGATGGAAACATCTCCACTGGCTGGCAGGTCAACTGCCTCACTGCAGCACTACCACAGACTCCTAAAAGCATTTGCAGCTTTTATGGACAAACTGCTATGTACTAGTTTGAAAACAAACTAGTGGGAGATCGCAAGTCAGAATTATAATTTAATAGGAAAATTAAAATAAATGCAATAGTACAGGANTTGGTCCTGCTGAAGCAGTGATCCTGTAGAAGGGTCTGGTCTTCACCTGGCAGCCCAGTGATAATTCTTGTCCTCTGGGAACCCAGGAGGTAAGGGCTGCTTGTGCTATTCCAAACCCCAGATTGTATCCAGGTGGGAATGCTTGGCTCCGCCCCCCTGGGTGGAGCTTCTTACAATGGCCTGATGTAATTCTGTGAGTCATGGGGTGTGTCCTTGATTGCCCATTAACAGAGATAAGCCCCGGAGAACATTATCAGGGATGAGTCATGATAGGAGATATCAGCACTGCTCCACCCACTTTAACAGCTGGTGGAGATGATAATAGAACACACTCTATTGGTTACATCTTACATTGTGACCTAGGACACGATAGAAAACACGTTAAGTGTGACCTGCAATTATGTTGCATTGAGCAGGACCAGCGCAGTTATTGCCTGCTGCAATCTCCCTTTCGTCAGTTCAAATGTAAAGAGCACTGGTAAACATTAATGGCAACCAAGTAATAGTGTAAACCTCTACACTCATTATTAACCGGACTGCTTTGGTAATAAGTCCAGGGACTGCCATTTGAAGATAATGAGACAGGTGTCAATGGCATGGGTGTGTTTTAGTCCTACAAAATTACAGGGAGGGCAGACGAATCTGCAGAATGTCTGAGTTAATTCTATAAAGATCCCCGTGTCCTCAATGAGTCTTGTGAGATGCACTCACATTCCTGTTTTGCCTAACATAGAGAGGGGAGAATGGAAATCCTTCCTGAGTCAGAGAGGTTACTTGGCACTATCATCTTCAGTGTGGGTTTCCCCCATTCCGTATTCTGCAAAAAAATCCATGTTTCCCCCAGATCCATTCTGTACTCCGAGAAACTCCAGTCTGGGTTTTTGCTTTTGCCGAGTCCATTCCGGACTCCGGAAAAAAATCCAGTCCGGGTTTTCCGAATTACCGAGTCCATTCCGGACTCCGGGAAAAAAAATCCAGTCCGGGTTTTCTTAATTGCCGAGTCCATTCCGGACTCCGGGAGAAATCCGTCCGGGTTTTCTGAATTACCGAGTCCATTCCGGACTCCGGGAGAAATCCTGTCCGGGCCATCCCCCATGCCGGACCCCGGGCAGCCTCTGGCCTGCACTGAGCCCTGCCTGAGGGAGGTCTGTGCTGGAGCTGGCCCTGCCCCGCCCCGCTGCTGGGGCCCTGTGCTGTCACCACCTCCTGGAGTGAGCCCCCTGAGTGGGAATGTGGGCTCTGAGCTCTTCAGAGCATTACAGCTGAGCCCTTGTTCTCCATGGATGACTGGGGACAAAGAAATAGTTTTGCCACCTAAACCAGTGCGGCTCCAGCACAAACAAGGCTCCTGCCTGGAGGGTGCTGGGTACAGTGTCATTACTGGTCGGATCCATGAGACAGAACCCCCTCCATCCATTTCCCATAATGGGCAGGTTCCTGTCTCCATGTGCATCTTACAACCCACAGTAAATACCCCTGAGCCCCAAGGAATGTCTTGTCTCTTTCTGCTGTGTCTTCCAGCCTGAATGCCAACACAAAGGCCGGAAGTTTTACTTTACACAGACCCTGATCTGTGAGGTTACTTCTCCGAGAACTTTTCAAGCTAAGAGATATAGAGGAATTTAAATCCTGTCTGTGGTGTAGCACGAGAGCTCTGAGTTATAATATTCACTTACACGCTGTATCTGTTTTTATCCATCTGTGTCAATGACAACACACAGGGAGCCAACAACTTCAGCTATAATTGGTGAGAGTGTAGGTACAAATAAAACCCATTTTTTCTCTTTAGTGTATACAACATATGGAGCAGTGCTGTGGGGTCAGGAGAATTATGTCTCAGTGTCCGTGGGCAGGTTTCTGATAGAGGTTTTATTTTTTGGTGTTGCGAGCTTTCAAGGAGTTATGACATTATTGTTTCTTTTCAGAGTGCCTTGATTGAGATCAAAGTTCAGGGGTTGTATTATGTTACCCAAAGATTGCTTTGCTCCTGTTCTTTCCGAGGAATTGCATGGATCTGAGCTGAGCACCTTAAGAGGCAGCAAGCCTTGGCCTCATTTTTGCTTGCAATAATGAAAATCAGGACTAATGAAACACAATTAAGCTCATTTAAAATAAGGAGACTCCAGTCCGCAATTTTTTCCCTTGTTTTCCTGCCATATTGTTTAGACAGTGGTTAAAAAGGAGTTACTGAAAAGATGCAATTTGTTTCAAACTGTTTTCATTGTTATATTTTCTTTCACTGCTCCTGCTTTTCAGGCCAAAGACTTTCAGGGTAATTCTGACTTCAGTGCCCTTTATACTTATCATATAACTCCACAAGGGAATTATCATATGCAGGATAATTAAGCATCTTTGCTGATGGTGGGCTTTGACTATGGCAAGATTCTTACAGTACTAGTCTTATTTTCTGAACTATTTTGTCATTTGCTAATTAGAATCTGGCCTTAAGGTCTTTCAGAAACATTTTCCTGAACTCATCTTATTATCCAGAACTTTTCTCTGAGTTTTCCTAGCCATCATAGAGCAGCTAATTTCTAATGTATATATATTCACTTACAGCAGAACCTTTGTCCTTAGTGAGGAGCCCTTTCCTACAGCCCTCTTTTTCTCCAATCAAAAGTTGAAAACTGGTGCCCTGAGAAGGACAGAGAATGGATTTGTTGTCAAAACCTGTCGAATTCTGTTGCTATTCTAGCGTGTTTAAACTTCATTCTGAGGATGCTGTATGGGAATATCACACAACCCCCCAGACAGGAGCGGAGATCTGAAACCAAGGGCTGCACACAGCTGAGAGCATGAGTGCTATGAATACAAGATCACTCCAAGGTGGAATCATGACTTGGAAGCCTTGGAGCAAAATTCAGGGAAATGGAGCAAGATTAAGAGTTTAATTGTGTGAAGACTCTATTCTGTTTTACTTTACACACATGGATTTTCCCTGTAAAGCTAAAGGACTACTTGAATATTTAAAGTTAAGCACACAATTAAATGCTTTTCTGAATTCAAGCCAGACTGCTCAGCAACTTGCTGTATTACCCCTCTGGAGAGCAGTTACTTTGTCTTTTGAAAGCCAATTTGTCCACCCTAATGAATCACTTCTTGCCTCTGTCCTGTGTTTTATTTCACTGGTTTTTGCATTCATTTTTATGAGATGAAACGACCATCCTGCCACCCTTCAAACACTTCTGACAACCCAAATATTCAGCCCAGAGTAGCACTGAATCCGCATTCCTGGCAGGATGAAGATCCATAACATTACCTCGGGAGCACAGCGTGTGAAGTGCATAATCACACTGTCTTTGCCAAACTTGAGCAAAAAAGGCAAACACAGAAAATTGCACCTCAGGAGGATGAGAAGGGAGGTGAGTCAGCCACCAGCCCGACTTTGTCATGGCACCATGTTTCTGTTCAGCTCTACAGAAATACAACACACAAGAGAATATAAAGAAAAAACATCACTAACAGGCTTATGTACTTCATAAACACATACCTAAGAGAACTGCAGCTCTGCAAACAATCTGCCTATGACTGACAAAACATTCATTAAATGTTTTTTTAGAAACAAGGTGCTTTTGGCACTTCCAAAACAATTGAAATGAGAGGAGAAAGGATGAAGTGAGGACCTGAGTGCAACTATCTGAAAGCAAAAGTATCCAAAATACACATGCCACAGGACCCTCTAAATGTTATTTTCGCTCATTTTCTAGCAATTCGTTTGGCTTTAGCATGGGCATACAAAAATTGATGACAGCCCAACTCTCTTACACACCAATTATTTCTCATGATAAAATAAACACTGTCCAGTTCTCAGCTCATTCTTTACTACAGAAAAACATCAGACAGTTGCAAGAGAGAACTGTGCTTTTCCAAGAGGAGAAAGAAAGGTTTAAACAAACTAAAAAACCTTTGACAGGATCGGGCCCGGAATTGGGAATGGGGAAAAACTCGGACTGGCTCAGGGCTGGAATACGGAATGGTGGAGAACCTGGACTGGATTATGGTCAGAATATGGAACGAGGAAGAGCTCAATCAAACCTCTCAAGTGCCAGAGAACTGAATGAAAGTGTTCAAAAAACCTGTCCCTTGGCAGCAGAAAAAAATTTCTCTCTTCCTTTCCATGTCCCCCTGCACTGCAGAGACACACCTGAGGTGTCAGTGACCGTGCTTCCCATCCGACTGGAGCCATGGCAGAGCCCCCAGCAGTCGGAAAGGCTCTTGTGGAAGCTACAGGAATCAGGAATCAGGAGGAATCAGGACGTGAGTAGATATTTTAAGAGCTAAAACCATCCCTCTATCTGATTTAAAATTAGACCTGTATTACAGCTCTTTGGGTTTACTCTTCCCCTTCCCCTCTCTGGTTCTTACCAGAGTGCTGAAGCTGATGAGAACTCAGCTGGGTTTTGCCCATTCCAGCTCAGGCAAACTGGTAAACAAATGACAGCACAATTCTGTATCTTTTAGATTAAAAATTGCAGCTTTGTTTTCTATAAAGTAATTCCAGCTCATGGTGTATTTTTCAGGAGAGGCCGCTAAAATCTGTGGGAGCGACACCCATTCTGTCAAAAAGAGGAAACTTTTGCTTGCATTAAAGCAGCAAAACAACTTCAGAAACAACATCTGAAGCAGAAGCCTCCAGCTCATCAAATCTACTGTACATGCATCATACGCATCACTACCCCCCAGAACAACAAAAATTAGCCCGTGGCTATAAGAAAGTACAAGTTGGCAAGGCAGATTTTATCCTTTTTATCCTCTGTCCCTGACTTGTGGAGGAAAGACAAAGCAGCTCTTGTAGGACCATACAGGATCTTAGGCCACATGGAGAGTTTAGGAGAATCAAACCCAGAGGTGCAGATGGAGACCAATATCTGGCCCCGTTTAATAAATTTGTCTCTCTGGATTGGATAAATTTGGTTACCTGCAAGAGTTTTCACTCTGACAGTCTTTGGAATTAGCTCTGCTGAGGGAAGTGTTAGGAGTGTGTCCATAGCTGAAATGGATACTGTAATAGTGAATGACATTTTATATTTTCAGCCCAAGAATGGTACTTAGTTATTTTAAGCTATCACATTGCACCATGCGATGGCAGAGGGAGCCACGATGATAAAATACCAGCTACAGATTCTGAGGCCTATTCTGCCCATCTATTTTTAGGTATTCAGGTTGCTATCAGCTCTTATACCATTTCTAGGGGAAATAACATGACAGACCAACAATTCAGTGGAGGGACTTAGAGCAGCCTGTCAAGCTCCAGCTGTCAGAAAGACCCAGTTTGTTGGTATTCAAATTACTAGGGAGCTGGATGACCTGAATGTGGCTCAAAAGGCAAAAAAGAAATCACCTACCTGAGTAACCAAAGGGAAGTCATTGCAGGAGAGGTTTGGAGTAAAGTAAATACTAATGAACTTATCTTTTTCCTCTCTACCAAAAGAAAATCAAAGTAATATTCAGGATATTGAATTCCAACAAGAGACCCATCTGTACAGACTTCCCTCAGATGGAAACTAAGTAGCGGAAACGGGACTCTGGAATTCTGCTTCTGCAGTTTCTAAATCAGGCCATTTCATAATTGGGTCTCTGATACCTGTGATCAGATATGGCACTTCCAGCAAATTCTGAAAACAAGCACATTTCTTAGGGAACAAGAAGAAAAACCTTGCAGAGGTTAGCAGTAAAATAAAAGGAAGGAACAGGCTCTCGACCTACCTCAAAAATTGTATATATTTTAAAGTTCTGGCTATGCCTCAGCACAAGTACACATAACCTTTAATACCTTCATTGTTAAGATTTGCCAGTTAAGAAAGTGCTATTATCGGTCTTTTATAGATAGGGAGCAGCACACAGAGAGCCTGACTAACTTGTTCAGTGTCATAAAGGGATCACACAGCAGAGCTGAGAATTAAACTTTGTTCTCAGAGCTCTCCAATAAATGCCATTGTTCATGAGTTCTTTAAATAAAAAGCGTTTAACAGGAAAAAAGAGGAGGCAAGGGAAGAGGAGTTTGGTATCACTAGAGATAAAGAATTGGAAGAGTTAGGAGGAAGAAAACTTAATGCAATTTAATGTAGGAAAGTGCTATAAGGGACTTTTAATAAATGAATTAATCTGACCACTAAAACCAAACCAACAAACAAAACCTAAGCGGGAGGAATATTTCTAATTAATTTTTAAATAGAAAACCACATTTTTAATGTGAAGCAGAAAATCAAGCCTTTTTCATTCCTGAATAATGCTGAAAATACAAGAATGTGTTATCAGGTATTCATAGCATTTAAAGGGCAGTTCTTCTGATTCAAACTTATTATCCATTCTACAATGTTCAAAATGACCAGAAAATCTCACCCTACCTGCATTTATTATGTTACCAGTTCTGTGACAATAAAAGCTCATCAATTAGGATGTGCTCTATGAGAATGCAAGGTTGAAGAGGGTATTTTTCAACTTCAAATAATCGATAATTTAGTTTTTAATCAATTCTAATTTCTATGCAAATCAATGTGGTAACCCTGACCCATCTATTAAGTGAAGCCCACACTGAATGAACTTGATCACACAAGCAGTCTAAATTAAATTCAGGCCTGTAACTCAATACTAAAGGGAGAAATTACCTGTGATGGTCAAAAGTTGGACTCAGTGACATCAGGAGTGGGGCCCACTGACAGAATTAGGAAGACTGAGATGTCAGGTGCTCCCCCAATATGCCAGGAGCAGCTAAACAGCAAAGGGGGTGATGCACTTCTGATACCTTGAGCATTTTTAAAATATATTCTCTGCAATATGGCAATTTCCATAAGAATTCTGTCGCACAGTATGCATTTATTTATGCACACCACATATTCATGCCTGTCAGGAGATGTCTGCATGAAGATTTACTTTAGTGGACTCCAAATGATGCCTCTTTTACTGGTTTTGAAACATAAACAGCAAAGCTTCTCATGCTTTAAAATCATCCCCATTAGCACGACCTCCTTAAGCAGTTAATTCCTGCTCTAGGATATATTTGTAGCATGGCTGGTATATGGCTTAAGGAAAAAGATCCTATAGAAATCTGGGATCTGGCCTGTCTCCAATTTTGCCTTTCAGCAAATATTTTCTGTTTGCTTCCTCATTATTCCTCAGTGAGACTCTCTGCTGTAACATAATTCTCATAGAACGGTTTATGTTCGTCGTCGCCTTGGAAGACAACAATTAAAATCTTTCCCTGCTCCTAAGTGTTGCCACTGTTGTGTGTTCTCCAAATGAGGATTGTAAATGAACAATGAGGAAGGGAGCTCATATGAACAGAACAGAACAGAGAAAAAAAAATCCTGTGCACTTTCCTCCTTAAATCACAATAAAGATCATAAAACCCCATGAAAACAAGGGAATAATCCTCAGTAGCTCGGAGCTTACACTGACAAACTGCATGAAATCTTCCTTCTGGTGTTTCCTTCCCCACCTTTAATTTAGTTGTAAACCGGCTTGGAATAAATTCTGGAGTTTCCAAATACGCATTAAAATGAGTGTGACACAGGGAAAAAATCTGCTTAGAAATAATCTGTATGTAAGGTTGCATTGTTCAAAGAAGAGTTTTTCCAAGCAATACTCTGGCTTCATGTCCCCATGAGAGAGACTCCGTTCATCATCTAAAAGGCTGTAATTAATTGGGAAAAAAATAACTGAAGGCGATTACTGGGACACACACGGGAGGTGAGATAGACTATTAAATTTATTTCCAAGAGGAGATGTGGAAAGTATTACATTTCCTTGTCCAAATAACCTTAGTTAATATACATTGATCAACTGCTGCTTCAGGTATATGCACGGCTTATCAGTTTATCAGCACCTCAAGGTTTTGTGCCAATTGTTCTGACATGTTCTCAATAAATATAATAATAGCAAAAAGGACAAGAAAATAAATGGGAAGATCCATCTTTCAGTGACTACTACCACCCCAGTAGATCAATACGTGTCATAACATTCTTATCACTTGGAAAACAGAAATCCTTTTATGGCAATAAATCTTTAGTATTTTAGTTACTAATTTAGATCAGCCATGATGGACCCAGGAAATTTCAGACAGGCACAGGAAAAAAACCTAAAGTTAATCCAAAATAATTGTGAAAACCATGTGATCTTAAGTTATAACTTTCACCTGTTTCATAGGTTTGAGATTTTTGTCAAGATTTTCAGTGCCTATTTAATGGGACAGATTCTGATCTTACTTTGTGAAGGAATTCTGTAAAATAAGTAAAATAAAGCTAATGTGCTGTTTTACATTACTATCAGAGAATAGTCAAATCCTGCTTTCTGGAATTGGAACATGACGATTGTCATACCAAACAATAAAATGCTGCCAAATACAGGGTAGATTATTGCTGCTGCAAGCCATGAGCAATAGCAGGTGTTACCACACAAAGTGTTGAAGTTTTTGTGGTTTTTTCCCACATTTACACACGAGATAATTTTTTTTATCTAGTTGAACTGGATGTTGTTATTGTTATTATTATTGTTGTTATTATTATTATTATGTCTATAACTATCTATAGTTAGTGACAAAATCCAGGTCATCTTAACTTTTAATATTGTAGCCCACTCAGTATTTTTATAGAGTGATAAATTAAACATTTTTCCTTTAAAGATAAATTTACCTGTTGGACTTCATGATCTTCAAGGTCTTTTCCAACCTAAAAAATTCTATGATTCTATGACTCTATAGAGTAACTCATTTTCCTGACTAGAGTAAACATTGATAGCTACTGTCTGGTTGTGCTAAATCATGATTCAGGAATTTCTGTCATTATTTGCCAATTCACACAGAATAATAACCATGTTTTAAAAGTTACATATGTGCAATTCACTTTGAGCCGAGGAGCTGCTGCTTCGACTGGGAAGGCTGGAAGAGAGCTTGGATATAAAAATTATATATAGATTGTGTACGTTCATGAAAAAAAGATGGCATCAAATATAGTCAACTTTTCCCTCACCCAAGGCTTGGAATTTATATAGGGCATATTTCAGGGAAAGGCTGTGGTTCTATTTCATATCTGGCTGCACCACCACAGCAGCAATACTAATCTTTGGCACAGGGGAAAGCTGTCATGTCAGACAAACTCCAGCTGTCCACTCCCCTGTCACTTCCTTCAGCTTCAAGTTTGCAGCAGAGCGATGGAGGGGCCTGTGAGCGCGTTAGCGGCAGGACCCCAGGGACGGGAGCAGGACAGGAGTTACTGAGCAGGAGGAGCGTGGGGAGAAAGGGACACGAGCACATTAGAAGTGAGAAGAGCGTTAAGAGAGGGTAGGATGGGCAGAAAATAAAAGCCTGGACAGGGAGTGGGAAGAGAACAAGATGATAAAGAGAAAAGCCCCTGGATGTCCCTTAGGGATGTTTGCTTTTTTTGGAGAGCAGAGGAAGTGGCTGCACAGTCACTTTGGAAAGTTCTCAGCGTGCAGGTTCCTTTAAGGTAAAAGCTGGATGGCCCTTGGCTGGCTGCCGTGCCGCTGGAATGATTCCTGCCCCGGAGCAATGACATCAGGACATGCATGATGGACTCCACCTGATGTCATCGTCTGGGGCTTCCAGCCATGTGGCTCTCAGGAAGTGCAAAGCCAACATTTGTGGAAGGCTGTTCAGAGAGAACAGCAAGAGTCATTCCCCTCTTGAATGTGAGACGTCCTTTGAGCATCCCCATCTCAAGGTGAATAAAACCTTAAAATTCAACACATAGGTGTTTTGGGTTCATTAATATACAGAACAACACTGGCAGGATTTTTAGGTTCAGGTTCCCTCCAGGTTTATGAAAAATCTGGTTTTGGGATGTTTTTCCAGCTGGCTGAAGCACTGACAAAGCAAAACCAGGAGGCCTGGAACACTCCTTGATAGCACAGCCATAACGAGTGACAGAGGCCAGGCAATATCCCCTCCCAGCCTGTGGGAATGAATTGCAGCCTTTTCATGCTCAGTAGATGAGTGTTGTGGTTGGGAAACCTGGGAGAGATTTTGGAGATGGGTGTTCCTGCACTTTGTTATAGGGGTAAGCATCAGTCCCCCCTCAAAGACATTACTTCTTTATTAAAAAATGCTTTGAAAATATATGTTCATTCATTATTCAGTCTACAATACTTCTGAAAAGTATTCTCCCTGTGTTCACATAGAAGTGGATGTAGGATCCATCCACAATCGAGGGCATCTTCATGCAAAGATAATGGAACAAGTAGCCCAAAGGCTGTTATTCCCCTGCACTTCTTATCAGTGGTCCTGCAGCTGGTATTGAGAAAAAAAAAAAAAAAAGGAATAAAAAAATTTACTTCGCTCTGAGAATTAAACCACTGAACACTCTTTGCAGCTTTATACTTACTCTAGTACTTTCTATTTCTCTTAGTTTGATAAAACTTTGGTCTATAATTAAGCACCCCACAGCGTCACCCCAGTTTTCAGAGGTCTGGAATATATTGTCATGCGTCTTTTTGGGAAATTTTAAATTGCTTTCCAGTCTTTTGTCAGAAGTTGTATGTACTATACCACTGAAAAGAGTTTCTTTTCAGTATAAGGAAATAGTTTCTTAGAAAATAATAGCATCCATAATGCCATTTAATTTTCTTTCAAGGAGGGTCCTCCCCTTCAGTTTAGCTTTTGTTTAGCTTCTTTTAAGATTTTCAGATTTGCAGACATACAGTTTTGAAAGGCTGGTTCATTATTTTTTTCCCTCTCAATCATTTCATCAACTGATCATACAATGATATATGATAAAACTCAGATTCCAAGGAACAAGTGAAAACAACCTCTAAAAAATATGGAACTGATAATCAAGAGCCAAATAGATCTTAAACCTTCTTTTAAGCTCCAAAGAAAGCAGAGTGTTGTGCTTTTATATTTCTGTATTTCTGTTCTCTTTGCCAAAAGACAGGAGATTAATCTGAAAGAAGGAAATGACCAACCCCATGGGCTATTCTGGGATGTGGCACAATAGGCTCAATAATTCTGTAAAAAGAAACAAATACTGAACCTGCCTCATTCAAAACAGCTGATGCAGACTACAGGAATGCATTACAATCACACATTTTTGCTAAAATCATGACAAGCAACTCTCTCAACGTTTTCGCCATTCCTCTAAGACTTTCTGTCCACAGATAATTTTCAGTAGTTCCACAGAATCCCAAACTAACTGAATCCTTCCAGTGGTATTTTAATTAAAACATCACGATCACATACAGAATATTTTAGCTAATTTAGGACATGTTCACAGTGCTTTTACTGAATTTCATTAAAACTCACTGCAGGTGTATTGAAATCTTGCAATTTTATTTTTGCCTACTTCTTTTTTCCTGTGAGTGATGTTTCAAGGGCATATCAGAAACATACCAAAGCAAGAAAGACTATTCAGCAAAATGAAGCTTTTCCAGTGCTGAGTAATTAAAAACTCTGCAGGCTTCCATGGCTCTGTATGGAGCTTAATCCTCGCTGAAAATTAAGAGTAATGAAAAAAAAAAATCTGTTTACCACCATTAGAGAAGGTCTTCATTAGCTTTGGATTCTTGACCATATTGGCAAGAAGCCATTAGGAATTTGCATATGCAGTGGGGGAGGATGGTTTTGTGGTCAGAGTGTGGCTGCATATTCAAGGACTGACCACAAACATTGGGCTTAAATTTTCCTCCCTATTTTAACTTCTAGTCGTCAAAATTAGGATGAAAACACCTAGGTCCTGGAGTTACAGAATGCCAGAAGGTGTGCAAGCACTTGAAAAGAAAATAAAGCATCCATCATGGCTTTGTTATATTTACAGTACATCTAAAATTAGCTACATATTTACTAAAAGGAATTTGCACCTCAAGGAACTGAATTCTAATCTGAAATAAAGAAATGCTGAAGAATACAAACAGTTAATCATTATCCTGGGAAACTGCATGTGGTGAGGTGACTGCATTTATTATGAAGGATCTTTTATGTCTTCCTATAGAGCTCTATAGCTTTGGTGTTGCCAATTCCATGAAATGAAACCATAGGCTGAACAAAGGTCATTGGATAAAGTTAATATAGTTTAGTGTGCTGCAATATATGAAAACCCCCACAAATTTTCTTCCACGGTTTTTCATTTCTTCAAGTCTAAATTAAACTTCCAACATCGTATGCTGCATAGAGCCTGGAGCTGCCACTAATATACCTGTTTCCACGTGAAAAAGCAATTGTTTCTCAAGAAAAGATTGTGAAGCCAACAGAAAGAGAGTGGGGATGAATTTGGTAAAGTTGTCCAAAGTGGAGCTCAGCCCTTTTTGCATGATGATCCTGCTTTGCATTCTTGTGTCATATAAATGTCCATAATCTACCTATGTTGCCAAAAATATACAGCAAAAGAAAAAAAATCCCTTGCTTCCCACACATAAAGTAGGCCTTAGCAAACCCCAAATCAAGCGATGAACAAAATTTAATACAAATCTGCCCTGGGGGGGTTTTGTCACTTGCCGTTGTTTCCACCACAGCAGTCAGAGCCACCCGTTCCATGAGCACTCACAAACAAATGGCAGTGGAAATAAACACCCCTAACTTTGTGCAAATCACTGGAATCCTGTCATTTCAGTGGTGAACGCTGGCAGTGGAAAAGGCAGGGTAAACAAAATGTTAAAAGATGTTTTTTGCTTTAGTTCGGTCCAACAGAGACGGTAAGAGAGTGCCCAGACAATAAAGGAATCCATGGATTAGTCACACGCTTTGTTCATGCGATGCCTCTGCTCAGTTAAACTTGCCCTTCCTGACCTGCCTTCAAGATGTGTTATCATATTTTCTCTGAGTATTATTTCAGAAAAAAAACAAGACAAGCAATTCTTTTTTATTGATTTCTTCTGCCAGGTTTCTTGATGCAGAAATACATTTTATGATCAAACTTCAGCCTTTACTTTTATGATGGTAAACAATATACAGAGCATTTTTTGCTACTTTTTAAAGGAAGAATTCGTGCACATGTGGTGAGGAGGTAGAAGAAATTGGTTGTTTCAAATCATTCAAAGTTCAATTCTCTATATATTTCCTGTTCAGATCCTTCAACCTACTTAACAATAACCATCACTAGAGGTTAAGAGTCTAGTATTGCCCAGAAGGCAAAAAAAAAGTGGAAATCAGCTTCTTCAAAACTTCCCTTCCTAATTGCCAATTAAATATTAATTAAGTCTTACTTAATACATAGATCTGCAGTGCAGCTGAGTGCCACCAGAGCATGAGTCACGGCTCTCTGATGGCTGGCTAATGAAGTCACCACTATGTCAGCCTGCACACACAGGCATGCAAAAGTTTATGAAATGAATTCATAGTGTAGTTTTAACATCTTGAAAAAATTGCAAATAACCTTCCCATCCTGCCCTTCAGGATGTCTGCAGACTTCCCTGTGTGTCTAATACTAAACAAGGGCTGTGTCTCTCTGGGAGGGCTTTCAGGAGAAGGTTGTGTGGTGGCTCTTCTTTGAAAGGGAAGGGCTGGCTATAGCCCCAAAAATGTGTAGCAGGTACATCCACTGTCACCTTGAACTGGAGACAGGTCTGATGGCTCCCAGAAGAATACTCAAGAGATTTGTTTAAAGTAACAAAAAGAGAAATCTGCTCTTCCTTTTGGTGCTGATCATGTGGATTATAAAGGAGTCAAAATCAGTTACTATCCACCAGACGTACTTATAAAATAAAGCTAAAAGAGAGGGGTTCTACTGAAAGCCAATGTTTTATTTTGTCAGGGAATAGGCAGAGATGGAAGAAAGGATCATATGCAGCACCTGACTGCTACAGAATGTGGAATCACAGCACTCATCTATAATTTACAGGTTACTGCAACAGTTCATATACAGCTACTTCACATAGTTTTCACCCCAGCAGCCAGAGTAATGCTGACAGAAGGTTTTCTGTCCTTCACAGAGTGAGGATGGTCATTAGCTATTTTTCTGGAAATTCTTAAAAGAAATAAAAATATATAGAAATATGCAACCCTAGAGATTTTTGTGAGCAGAGCTGACTGACAGGATGACTTTGAGACCACCGAATTCTTGGAAAGTTTTATGTGGTGGTGAAGGGGAAAGCAAAGAACCTGCTCAGATTGAAAAAGGGAGAAATTATGAAGCAAGTTAGAAACCCAGATGTTTATCTATACACAAACCCAATGCAAACGCATTAAATCATCATTTTATCTAAGCTGATTTGCTTTTTAAAGAAAATTCTGCAGATAATTTTAGGGGAAACATGAGTGAAATAACTGTTTATTCAAATGGTGGCTTCTTTACTTGACAGCAGTTGTTGAGTGTGAGGAAGCAGCAGACCCCAGCCTGCTCAGTCGCCCAGTGCTGGTTGCACACCTTGTCATTAGGAGCACAATAAACACTGAGGAGCGTGTTTAATGCCTTTCCTCGTAAATGGAAAAACATAGATTTTTCTCTAACAAATATCTTGGGAAAAGAAGCTTCGTGTTGTCAAATACTGAGTAACTTAATCAATACACAGCACTAAAGAAAGCTGAAGCACTCTAAAATATCATTACCTCAGCAAGGTATGAAAAGCAAGAGTTCAGCCTTACAGGTTTTTCAGGGGGGAAATGAGGCAGGTTTAATTTTTCTTTTCGTGAAAAAGACTGTCACAATAATAACTGGCCTCAGCAGAAGCTCTTATGTGTATAACAGAGAAAATCATGAAGAATACATACTTAAATATCTAAAAGCTGTCTTGGAAAGTCCTCCCCTTCCTAGCTTACAGAAAACATCCCTTTTTTTTTTGTAGAAAAAAATATGCCTCAACATTTCCATGGTGTAGGAATGTTTAGAAAAATTGTAAATATACTACAAATACTGAGGAAAAAAATAATATTATTTGTTTATGATACTTTTCTAGCTTGAGATTTGCATTTAATGTCACTTAAAAATGCAGAAGGAAGTGGAGATGTCAATTTCACGGTTTTCTGCTTTTAAATACACATAGAATGATACAAACATGTTTTCTCCAGTTTCTCCACCACAAATGCAATGTATTCCCATTTCTTAGACCAAACTCCAAGTATTTCCGTGACAGGTACTTTGTTGAATCTTCTTTTCAGTTCTGCTTTTAGAATGTTTTTATTTTGAAGGAAAAAAAAATATATATATATACACACTTTCTAGATCAGAGATCTTTTTCTCAGTAAGTGAGCTGTTGCCAAGAAGCTGCAATCAAGCAATCAAGTAAATAGCAAGACAAAATCTTTGCCTGCTGCCAAAATTCTCAGCTTCAGGACACACTAAGTACATAAGGGACGTGCAGAGAAGGCTGAGATCATTTACATCTTCCCAGTTATCAGAGAGATAAATTAACTGGAGCACAGGAACT
The DNA here is from genome assembly GCA_013389985.1 of Dryoscopus gambensis. Lineage (NCBI taxonomy): Eukaryota > Metazoa > Chordata > Aves > Passeriformes > Malaconotidae > Dryoscopus > Dryoscopus gambensis. The sequence continues at coordinate 135,669 of WEIT01029663.1, read as the reverse complement.
CTAGGGAAAAACATTTCCAATTGTTGTGAGATTTCCAGTGAAATTCAGACAGTCCACCACAGGCTTTTCCTCGGCAGGACTGAGCTCTGCTGTTCCAGCAGTGCGTTTGCAGGTTATTGTACAAGCATCTCTCCTGCCCTTGTACAACCCTGGATTTCTGTTATTAAATGGCATCAAAGCTTGCCTTTGGTTTGGATTTTGGGGCTTCTCCGAGATTCTGCATAGGAAGAAGGCTTCAAAGTCTGCTTTGCTTCTTGCTGATCCACAGGGTCAAGCACTGGCACGTGCTTTGGGCCAGGGCTCAGGGGTAAGAGCAGCACACACCAGGTCATGGAACTTTTCCCACAGGACTCTGCCTTTAGACAGAATTAACAAAATCCGGGAGAACCAGCAAATTATTCACCAGCAGCAGTGACTCCAAAGACAAGAGGAAGGGACAGGGATGTCTCTGACTCGCCCAATGAGCCACTTCCCAAACCACTGCCAGTGCACCCACTTGGAAAGTGCAGCACCTCTGCCAGCCAGGGCACAGTCCTAAATCAGCATCTCCCTAAAACATCTTCATCCTGCACAGAGTCACAAAACACGGCATAAAACATGGTGCTACAGCTCGAGCTGAGCTGGGAGCTGATTTGTTCCAGGCTGCTCAGGTGCCACCCCGGTACCTGGGGAAGCCTCTGCCTGGTGCAGCCAGGGACTGCCAGCCCTTTGTCAACTGCTGCATGTGGGGGAGATTCCAAACCAATTGCAAGGAAGCCTGGAGGCCACTGGACCTGCCCTCCAACCAAATCATTTTTCTGGTGAAAATTAAGATCTGAATCGCTGGAGACTGCCAAATGGAAGGTACAGCTCCCCACACATCATTTTTTAAAGGCAGAAAACAAGCCAAATGCAAACTGAGGTTAATGCAATATATACAAGAAGGAGAAATAAGATTAAATGTGATGTATGTGCCAAGAGGCCTTCTGCGGGCAAGGGAAGAAAAGAGAATAAGGTTAACATCTTTGATTTTTCTCCTCCCCATCTCCAGGAGCTGAGAGGAGTCTTCATAGCAGCAAGGTCAATTCTAATCTTATTTCCTTATTCCTCACGGTTATTTCATTACCTTCATTCCCATTTTTTAAACTTCACAGTAAAAGTATTTTTTCCAGAAATTTCTGCAATCCAGGATCAGTTAGATATCATAGCAGCTCATTTTAAATAATTAACAAGCATGAGATGTAAAAAGAAACCTCTTTAAACAATAGCCACCTGCAACAAATATTGTAAGAAAATGCACCCTTTTCTTCTTCTGAATGATTGCTGCCTCTCATGAAAACATTAACATTTTGCACACAAAAAAAATTGATGTAATTAGCAAGAACTTTCTCTATTTCTGTTCTCATTATTGCTGATTACCAAAAATTATCAGGCAAATAATGGCTGCTTTCTCTTCTTGTGATCAATTTGTTCACCCTCCATCTGATTTCTCTGGCAATGAACTCAAATGTAGCCTCTTGTGTCTGTGGCACTTTGCAAGAGGGAGAAAATGGAGGGAGGGAGAGTGAGAGAAATTAAACAGCAATTATGTGTAAAGTGTCAGAAAGTATTTAAGTTATCTGTGCCAACTCGGAATTTTACTTCAAGCCCTGCAATTTTTTTAAACATTTTTGTTAAAATCATAGGTCCTAGAATCTGATTAATCAGCTTCATTTATTAATCATAAGAATAAATAAAACCAGCTTCTCACATAGCAAAAAGATTGAAAGCATGTTCTTAATATAAGTCTGAAATTACTAAAATGCTTAAAAGCTCCAAATAAAGTCATCCCCCCCAAAAAATAATCTTTAAAGGGAGACCTCAAATCTCATCATTTCAAAGGCACTCATGATTTTGGGGTGATAACATTCATCTTTCAATAGTAGGGCAAGACTGTTACCATGGCAGCTGGCAAGAGATGGGGATTGCTTCCACTTGAATACCAAAGCACAGCCAAGTTTTCAGCAGTTGCAGAAAAAGCTATCTGGGAACAGTGTGGAAAAAAAAAACCCCTACAAAACCACCCAAAAACCTGTGCTCAGTTCTACACTGCCAGTTCTACTATGCAACCCCCCGTTTTAAATCTATTTGGCACAAACCTTTGCAAGCTGCAGTGAATCTTTGAGCTGTTGCACAGACACCCCAGTATTTTTCAGGAGGGGTAGGAAAGATTTCTCTTGCTTGAAGCATTTAATACCCTGAAGCTGAGGGTAGAGCTGAGCAGGCTCATCTTCTGCCTGGGAGGACACCCCCAGCCCCCTCCAGGGAGCTCTTCCCTGAAGGCACAACTGCAGTTCCCATACTTAAGACCAGGCAAAATGATTTGCTTTTCAAAATGGTGAAAAAAAAATACTATTCTCAGCCTGAGACTTTGCATTTTAAGCTTTAGCCTGGAGCAAATTATTAAGGCAGAATTACTGTCTAAATCCCTGGAAATAGGGGTTTATAGTGAAAATACTGACAGATCCATAACTATAGCCATGCAAATACAGCAGATAAAAATATGTATAAATGATAATGTAATTTAATGGCTTAAAGAATTTTTACTGGGGAGGAGGGGAACGTCTGCTTTATTTTGACAGTGTAAAATGTCAGAGCAGAATCCAAGGATGTAGCAGAGTCATACTCTATACTTCTTGGAGATTATTTGACAAGAACAATTTCAGTGTTCTATTTAACGCACTTACGACAAATTTAAGTGATGAATTGATGCCCGAGAGACAGTGTGGCTGGAATTAGGAGAACAAATTTTCTTGTTATGAGAGCAGCTACAGGCCAGCTCAGTGCTGAAAGGCATAGTGAAAGTTAGGTAAAGGAAATGTGAAAAGAGTATTCTGTCAGTGGAAGTGAAAGTGGAAAGCTATATATTTATTAAACCATAATGTCACCAGGTTAGACTTTGAAGTACCTGAGAGGCACTGACTCCTCAGAGTCTGTGGATACAAGAACAGGATCAAAGTCTTTTTGGAAAAGTCGGTTTGCTAAGAAAAGCAAACATTACTGTACAACTCCAGATGTCACTTCTAGTCAAATATCATATTATTTCATTGATCTCCTCTAATACGGAGTAAAATTGAGCAAACTGCTCTATAAAAATGAACCTTCATTTAATAACTGGAATGAAGTCTGGCATCATTCTAGAGGTCTCATTTTTGTATCGTTTTCCATGCTCAGTAAATAGTTACAGCCACACTGAAATCTGCAGTTACTGGAGGTCTGATTCCACCAATGTCCCAGGCACAGCAGTTCAGGGGGAGAAATACAGCCATAAAGAATATTGAACTGAATATTTTTAAAGCATAATGGCGGTGAAAAGCAGGGGTTGTAAAGTGCTGCTGATCTACATCCTCAAAACAGTCACATTTGCAGGGTTCTGGAAAGAAAGGTTGGCCACCTGGTGAAGGAACAGATCAGGAGACCTGGACCCAGTTATTAAATCTCTCCCGACATGGTCTAAGCAGCTTAAAGTTTTACAGGTTTTTTTGACCATCTGTAGAAGAGAAACTATCCTTCCCTCACAGAGTTTGGAGAAATATGGAAATGCCTGTGCAAGAGACCTTTCCCTCTGCACAGGCACCCCTAAGTTAAGGATGTGCAGGCGTGGATATTTAGGTGCTGACATCCTTAAAAACACTGCTTGTGTAAAATAGGGATGGGAATTCGAGGTGAATACAGCACAAGCTGCTGCTGTTAGTGCTCCTTCTAAGCTTTATATGTTAGTGATGGGAGAAGAATGACACAGTGTGTATATTTGTAAATACTACAAATGCAGATGATGTACATTTTTTCCTACATTGTTTGTATTTAGACTTCATTGAAGATGGAGAATTGTGCCAGATATAAGGACCTATTAAATGCAGTATGACAAGTAGCTTCTCTTAATTCAGAAGAAAAGTAAACACTCAACACTTCAGGTATGATCCCCATAAAATCCTGTTGTGGAGTCCATGAATTCACCTGTATGTGCTTGTGAACTTCATAAATCTTCAAAACCACACCTATGCTTAAATTATTTCTTGATTTCTCCCCACCCCCCATCCCTTTCTCTCCTACTGGCTCTTCCCACTAACATTTAACTTCACCCACTGACATTATAATCAATATTTATACTGTTTGGAAAGAAAGAAAACATGTCTGGCAACTTAAAAGTCAAACCAGGAATTCTCCCAAATCATATAAATACTTATGGACCCGAAATCAATAATTAAAGCAAGAAAAATCTACCATTAATATTTTTTGTAATTCCCATATTACTCTACTTTATCAAAAGCCACGCACTAAGTGATCAAATTAATCTGAGGCATTTAGAGCAGGGACCATGTGGCAGCTTACAAAGCATTGGTTGTTCACAATAATTTGGACATGGCAAGTAGCCAAAGGACTGCTCACAAACATATGGTTATTTATTTCCACTAAACAGCCACTAATACAGCCTGTTTGCTACATTACTTGATAAATATAACAAGCTTCAAAACCAAAAAGGACCACAAGTTCACAAAGCAATTAATGAAAACAGCCCAAAACATCATGTAGAACCACCAGCATCCTGAATCCCTGTGTGATTTGCTAAATTCTTTTTCACCATCACTCAACAGATCCCCAAAGACTGGCTCAAACTTAATGTACTGTAGCATGTTTGACTCCTTTGTTTAATCACATCTGAAATGGCACCTTCTGGAGTGACACATCAGCTGAAAGAGTTTAACTGTTGTTCTGAAAACAGCATTGATCCATGTTTTGCTTTCAAGGCTGTAAGAGCTGTCTGTTTGTGTAAAGAAAAGGTGAGGGAGTGAAGTCCTTGTAAGTGGTGACAACAACGGGGTGAATTTATTTTGGTGAGAAAGAAATTCGCTTTAAAATGTATTTCATCATTTCAACTCACCCCGTGAATTTAGATTCTTTGTTCCTTGCCAAGTGCCACAAACCAAATCCTTAGTTGCCCATGGAATGTTTGAAGCCAAACAAAATACTCAATTTTGAATGAAAACTATACCAGCAGAAAATATTAAACAGAAATCTATGTGTGTTTGTTCCCCATTATCCAGATCACACAGCCTCTGTTTCCAGTCCCCAAAGCAATCCAGCAACTGCTGCTTCCCAGAGTCAGCCAGGGCTTTGAGGTGGATCCATCGAGACATTTTCCTTACTGTTAGCAAACCAAAGCTTGTTTATTTTCAGGATGCAAACTGGGCTGATTACACTTCTGGAACAGAAAACTAGAAAGCAAACCAGAAGAGATATGAGAAAGGTCATAAGCAGCAATTTCCCTCCCAGGCACGTTCTCAGGGGGAATTTCTCACTTCGAGACCTGATGCTTGGTCCCATGGAGTCTCTGGGACACTTCTCCTTCCATCCCCATGAATGCTGGGGCTGTAACTTCCCTTCCCTTCCCTTCCCTTCCCTTCCCTTCCCTTCCCCCACATCCATCAGCTGGAGCCACCCATCATCTACAACTCCCAGATTATCTGCTGCTTCCAAAGTGCCCTACTTGATCCAGGCACAGCTTTCCCAAAGGAGGGTAACACGTGCTGAGGGCAAACAGAACAGGTGCTTTTTGCCACCTAGCCCAAAAAAGTTTGAAGGCAAAACCCCAGAATTCAACCCATTTTATGGCTCAGTTTTCCTAAGACAGCTCTGCAATGAAATATGGGACCCACCCCTCTGCTGGGAAGCTTCTGGACCACCAGAGCAAGTTGTCATTTTTTTAAACATATAAATCTTAGGTGAGAGGAGCAGTTGTTGAATTATGGTCTTAAATCAGAGTGATTCCCTCTGCTGGGATCTCGCTGGGGATCATCAATAGCTCATCTGAGAGCGCTGCTGCACAAATCATCCTCATCCCGGGATCTGCTGTATGCTAATGAGGAACTCTGACTTCACTGCTCAGTTAGGCAAGATTAAGTGACAGGATTTACAGGCAGGAAATGCAGCCAGAGGGTTCAGATTCTGAGGCTGCCAGAAGGATGCAACAGCCACAGACTAATGTTTGAATTTGGCACTCAGGGGGGATAAATGTTTAAGGATGAACACGGGGAATAGGTTACAGAATATTTTCTCTGTATCTAGAATAACTCTATGACCTACAATGTCACAGTCATTTACTTCTTCAGTCTTTTACAATATACTAATAGCTGCTAAAAAATAATGGCCAAATACTTTCTAATAGGAACAGATATTTGTCTGTTAGAAAACTAAAAAACATATCATGATTAATTGGTAAGAAAAGTATTCTCTTATCCTCTTCTAATGGAAAATAGCTGAATGTCATTTAAATGGAATTTGATGAAGTATCCTATTCTTGACTGAATGTACAGAAACAGAGCTTCCTCATAAATTCATCCATTTCCTGGGGTTTAAGCTCCACCAGAAATTTTACTGGATAAGAGAACTGACAAAACCTCATCCATGGTAGCAGAAATAATACTGCTAATTATACCAGAGAATAAGCTGTCATTTCAGAATTTGCATATACAGAAGGCTCATTAATAGTGATTTCTAACTTTCTTTACCCACATTCTCTTAACAAGTGCCATGTCCTCTGGAAATGAGGAAACAAAGGCAAAAGAAGGGAGACTCAGGATGTCACATTTCCAGCCCTGAGCGAGGAACAAGACAACTTTGGCAGCAGCAGATAAATCTTCAGGTTCCCACCCTGAAGGATGTTATTACCCAGCTGTGGAAACACATGGGCAACGTCTGTGAGGATTGGACAGTGGACACGTGCCAAACCCTCACAAAAGCATGAGACATCCTGGAGAGGGAGGAGAAGGGGGAAAAAAAGAGAAACTTGGGATGCCGAAGTGCCAATAATGTTTGTAAACTAAAGCCAGTGTAGCAGACAGCAGGACTGCAGAGAAAATTCAAGGCACAGCCCGAACAGTCAGTGACCTTCCTAAATTATTCATAATTTGTCATTTGTTTGCAGCCTGAACATTTACTTGAAACTCACAATCAAGATTTGAATCCCACTCCTGGTTTTGGATAAACAAAAATGATTTTTCCATGACCCATTGAGCTTAATTTGAATCTTGCTATGGAACTTGCCTAATTAACCCATTGGGTATTTTCCTGCACTCCCTTTAAACCACTATTGACGTTTGTTTTAGTGCATCCACACATGGGACCACCCATCACAATCTTCTTCGCTTGTAGAACATGCCAGATTTAAGCTCCAGTGAAAATAAACCAAATAATTCTCATTTCAGCAAAACATTTTTAATTCTGGAAAGGATGTACCTCAAGCTAACCTCGCAAAATCCCAACAATTCAATTTATTATGTCAAAGCAATAGAAAGGGAGCTGGTAAGGATGAAAAGAAATCAGGACATGTGAAAGTAAAGATGTTCTGACCAGAGTGATACAGCTTTGGGCACAAAGATCTGTACACCTAACATGAAAAGCAAGGTCAGCTCTAGGATGTGCTTGACACAGCTCCTTTCGAAAGATTCTGGTATCTCAGCCAGCATGGAAGCTCTACTACGGATCATTTTCTGTACTTATATTCCTCCCTCCTTACGTTCAGCTGGTTTTTGGTAACCTTGATGACCTTGGGAGGTGTCAGTCGGGGTGTGGATGGTGGAAAGCAGGCTCAGGTTGATGGAACTCAGAAGCCAACTTGTGCTGCTGCTGGCTGTCCACCCTCTCTCCAAGACCTCCCAAACACCAGGAGCTTCCTGCAAACCAACCCGATAGTGGCAGATCATTATGCAATAGCACCCCTGAGTTTAGCCAGGACTCTCAATAACCCAGTTTCTCCAGAAGGCCAAAGAATTTCTTTGTGTCCAAAGCAGTGTGACTCATCAGTGTTGCTGGGGCAGCACTGAGTTTCAGCTCACTGTTTGCCACTTTAACTGAAGGCTGTCTTCCTTAAGATACAGAAGTCCTTTCATGCAGAGCTTCTGCAGACAAAGAGACGTTGTTAAGGAAAGCCTCAGTAGCTGATTCTGGTGACAAACTGCCCCAAATTCAAGGTGCACTGTTTCAGTAAGGCAGCACACAAGTACCACAACGCCTCCCTTCCCTTGGCAAGGATGGGCTTCAACAGTTTCCCCACAACAAAATGTCCCCAAAGCTTCAGCTATTCAAGAATAGTGAGTCTCCTTTCTCACCACCGTGTGTTTGCACTTCCTTTCAAGTCAGTATTACTGGAATATGTGACTGGAAAATATTGCAAATAACTTAAAGACTTTTTCCTCCTCTGAGATTTGTCAATTTATACCTTTTTTGCAGTAATTATCAACTATTAGCATGTTCATAAATATATTTTACTGAGATACATATCTGACTTTCAAAACACAAATGCTGCATCCAACACATACAGCATTTTATCACACATCAAGTTATAAGACAATTTGTTACCATTTCATTCTTTTATGCTAGCTCCAAAATTCAATCCAAGGTTTCTCTGCCTTAAAAGGCACGATTAGTTTAAATTTCTGGAAGTGGGCTTTTTTCCATTATTCATATTTAAATTAAGTTCCCTTGAGATGGAAGAAAAGCAAGGAATTTTTATCAAGAGACTAATAATATAACCAGTGAAAAATCTGAGCATTTTTATATTGAATTTATAAATCATGCTAGCAGTAACCAAACTGTTTAAATAATACATAGAGTTTAACTATAACATGCTTATTGGCATAAGTAATTTTAGTGCTTTTTAATGTAACAAATCACTCAGAAAATATTCTCAGTTAATCATTAGCATACTCAAGTCTAGAGAGAGGTATATATATTGTTCCCTTTGTAATTTGGTAGGAATGGCTGAGTCATAAAACCTCACACTGCGTGCCACTTGATTTACAATTTCCTGAAGATGTTTGGGTACCCTGACAAAGTATCAATTTATCTCTGTGCTATAAGCCACACTCTGGAGATAGAATAGCTTGTAATTAAACTCGGGAGCAGGGATTAATTAAAATATACATGTCTGAGAGTGCATGTATTTGTGTTTATTATAGAAATAGTAAAAATGCCCTCTAGCACAGATATGTGTGAAATGAGCCTCTTCCTCACCATCATTATTTGTCATTGTGTTTATCACAGAGCACAAAAGTGTTGAGTACACAAAATTACTGGGGCAAGGGGGTTGAACGTTGGGGGGTGCAACTTTGGGCTGTGGCTGAGTCAGGCAGGGATGCTGGACAGATTTCAAGGTCTCATTCTGCAGGTGATGGCTCATCCTGAGCACTGAGCCACCGTTTGTCCACCCACCCCTTCCCAGGTCCTTAGCAAGCAGCAGCTCTGCGATGCTCAGGGGGCTTGGAGCTCGTCTTTGTGGTGTCCCCTGTCCCGTCCTACACAGGAGCCACCCAAGGGTCGCACAGGGTCTGGGTGAGGAGATTTCCTGAGCAGTGAGGTGGAATCCACTCAGAGCACTCAGTGTGAGGAAGGAGCAGAGCTCCGAGAGTTCAGCCCAGACACACTCCATTGTCAGCCTCGGTTACGTGAGATGACATTTTAATTAGAAGAGGGTCAAAGCTGAGAAATTTGTGTCAAGCCCCAGATCTGAACTTTCCCAGATTACTATAGTAGTAAAAAGTTGAACTTCGTGCTGTTTTCCTGTCCCATCTCTCATTTTCATATTGGAAATACTTATCTATTAGTATTACCATCAATATTCACCCAACTTCAAGGCATTTCCCCTAAAATTTCAGGCATACACTCCATTCTTCTTGCTGTTTCAGTGACAAATTCCCATTCAACACATGCAGTTATTGTACTAGAAAAGCACAGATCTTTGAGAACATGACATTTTAGGGTGGTGGTTTTTTTTGCTTTTTTAATGTTGCCACTTTGTTGAGCACCAAGTCATTTACCTACAGCATTATAAGACAAAGGAAATAACTCAAACCCCAGTGGATGTATTGGAAACTTCAAGTTTTTCAGAACCAAGGTGCCAGGTTCATGTGCAAGTTTGCAGCAGGGCAAATACCCTAATTCATCACATTGTGTAGCTTTTATGCTGCTGTATAAAATTAATTGGCTTACTCTGTTAGGGATATTTTATGATGAGGTCCTGTAATTAAGAGATTTGAGATGAAATAGAGAGTAAGAAAAAGCTGAAAACTGCCCGCTAGCTTCAGTTTATTTTTTATGACCAAGCTACTTAGATTATCAATTAGCTTGAAAAGACTATTTCTTTTTCAGATGTTTAAATATTAAACAGGGCAGAGTCCACCAAAAAAAAAAAAATAGATTAAGGCTAAAACCAATGTCTTCCATATAAAAATGAAAAAGATTAGCACAGCCATTACAAAAATCATATAATTCATGTGTCACAATTGCTGGAGATTATTTAGCTTCTGAACAATTGTCTTCACTAATTTGAGTTCAGGAGAAAAGCACAAGTAGCTCCATTAAGGTCTTTTCCTTAGAGCATTGTTCCCTCCTAAACAAAAATATCTACAGAGAAGCAGGTGGGAATTACAAGACATACTTGGAGAGCAGAGTGGTTGCACCTCACACAGGAATACTCCAAGAAAGAGACCCACAGTTAAGTGGTTCCCAAATTAGTTCAAGAATCCATATTTCTTCAATATTTTAGTATTTCTAATGCATGTGATTTCAAATAAAGTGATGGGTCCCTAAAACATTCCTTTATAATCTGCTGAAAGGGAAGTCTGGTGCTCTTTAGAAAATGTCACGTGTAAGATGAAACTCACTCAAATACACAGATGTTTCATAGGAAATTCTATCTGATTGATTTCAGGCTGATAATACCCCCAAACTAGGCTTTATTCTACATTCATCTATAACTTTAGGGCTCTCTGACATCCAGGTGTGCAAAATGACCATTTCTCTAGACTGTGATAACCTTTCCACTATGATTTCCTTCATCTGGTATCGAAAAAATATAATTAATTTACATTATAGGTTCTAGTGGACAGGAATACTTGTCTTGATTTTTTTTTAAAAGCATCAGGGGCACATGTGATGACTCACCAATAAATAACATTAAAACTTTAAGCTCACGCTGTGGTAACAGGAGGCAAAAAGGTGTTAGTGAAATTTTTCCAGCCTTATTCCAGCACCTCACCCAACTGAGACACCAATATTTTTATTGAAAAGCTATGTCGTGCTTAAAAGACAAATCTTTCAGCTGTCATCTTTTCTCCTTGGCTAGAAAAACCTGTTGTTACCAACCGTGAATTTCCCCATCCTTCAAGTCACATCTACAGCTCCAGCAAGCCCAGTCACTTTGTCCAGGTTGCTCAACTGTCGTGTCTTAATTTCAGAGTGATTGGAGGATACACTCAAAATTTCTCAGGGGACTCTCATGACCTTGTTATATTAGCCCTTCAAATGGATATAAATTTTATTCCATGGTTCAGCAGACATGGGTTGTATTCTCAGTCCTGTAATTCTTGAAAAAAAAAACACTGAGGGCCATGATTTTCCAAAACAGAGGCATTTAAGGAAGGCTTTAAATCTCTGTGCGAGTTCCTGAAAAAAGGGACCAACAAACAGTGTGAGAACCTTCCTGCCATGAGTGGGAGCTGAGGGAGCATACAGGAGGCACATTCTCCGGGCAGCGTGGCCACACTGGTGCCTTGTCTGCCCCCCTGTCTCCCTGAGGAGCGTGCGGGACAAGCCCTGCTGGATCCCAAAGTGTCCAGGGGCTCTGGCAGCTTTTACCTGCCTGCTCTACTTCGGTCGGAATGGCAGCTGTGTGAGGGGAAAACAACTCATTTTTACAGATAATACTTCAGGGATTTTAATAAATACTTCCTTGCTTGCCTTTGGAACAGAAGTCACTTGGAGAATGTGTTCTGGAGAGATGAAGCATCCACAACAAGGCTCTCACAACACGGCTCTCTGAAGTCAATAGCCTAGCTAAATCCACATCATGAATTGAAATTCTAAGCCAGATTTTCAAAAGACTCTGTTTTGGTTTAACTCAATACCCACTGAATTCAACAATAAACCACCCCCCGTCTTAGAGGGAGCAGTTTTAGGTCAACACCATTCAATTTCTTTCTGCATACTTTTCAAAAACACGTACAAGTACTGCCCCCAAGCACACTCAGAGCTTTTGTCTCCAGGAACTGTATCTTAATATCGGGGAAAATTTCTGTTTATAGGCTAGGAGAGATACTCTAAAGCCTTTCCTCTTCTGCCTTGCCTGCAAGTACACGCATCCTGAGGACAAAGGATTTATTACAAACTAAAGAGGAACGTTTTTGTGGGTGCCCTTTGACAAGAGGTACCAGCACTACACTGCACAGGGACAAAATAATACAATTTAGGCTACTGTATTCTTGCAAAGGAGAAGGTTAAAGGGGAGGTTGAGTTTTGGTGGCTCAGCTCAGAAGGATTAGCAAGGGAATGTTGTTGATATTCGCTGAACAATATCTACAGTTGCCTTTTGTGCCGTATTAATTTTCAGCAACAGAGCAGCAGCCAGGAGCAACTTTAAAGGAGAGTCCCAAATGCCTGGCAGCCCTATAAGATCCAAGGGATTGCCCACAAGAGATCACAGAGGTGAATTAAACTTGTTAATAAAAGATAAAGTAATAATAATAATCTAAGTAGCTGAGGACAAACACACCACACACCGCGCAATTTCTTTTTAAAAAAGATGTTTTCTTGAGATGTCTTCACTTGAAAACACAAGCAGTGGGCAGAGCCCAAATTACTACTGATTGTTAAAAATCATAGCCAAAAAATACCAGAAGGGAAACGTAGTAATATGCTTAATAAGCTTAAGCAGAACACTTGTTTATGCATTTATCTCGCTTCAAGAAATTAGATTTCTAAAATATCTGCTACTGGCCATACAGTATTTTGCCTCCTCTGTTTCAGAAATTTAATTTAGTCCCATTCTTAAATATTCAGCATGCATGATGGTTTATTTCCTAATCTACCATGAAAGAAACTCAGAAAATGTTTATATTCATCTCTTCTTTTGTGGGGAAGGGAGGTAATCACAGCTTTGTCTCTAATGTGGTTTCATGCTTTCCTTATAGGCATTATTAGATTAACCCGATAACTCTCAAACAAATTTTGCCACCAGTGATGATCCAATGACATTTTCAATTATAACCTTTCAGTATTATGCATATCATGATTACCACTTAGCAGATGGAAGAACCATGCAGTAAAAGCCTTCACTGAGGAAGTTTCCTCACATCGATGTTGAACACATTTTCACCAAGATTGATTCAAAGCACAAATTTGTCTGTGTCCTTGGTCTTTTGCTAGTGTCACTAGATAAAAATGCCTTGTTTTGCTGCCATGTTTTTTTTCTGTCACGAAAACAATATTTAATTCTTTTGAAGTAGAGGGATAATATGGAGCAGATTATGCCAAATTGACCTGGTTTTTTCCTAGCAAGACCAGGATCCAACCTTCATGTTTTGCCTCAGCAAAACAACCACTCTCCAAAGTGTTCTGTGTTTGATTTTTGTGCCACTCCGAGTTCTTTGCAGTGTTAAATTAACTGAATGGGTCTTGTGAACAAAATCAGAAGAACAAGTAGAATTTTCCTGCCAGCATGTTGGCCTCCTTACTCGAGGAGTTTAAGAAATCTTGTGCTCAGGCTTTCTTTTTCATCTCTTCCCAGGCAGAGGCTGATACCTCAGTCTATTCCCACCTCTCTCCTTGAACGGCTGGAGCTGGGTGTTAGTAAGCAGCTCTGCCGGATGGATTCTCATTAAGCTGCAGCTTTTGTGGAGGTTTCAGTGCAGCTGCCGTTTATCTCACACCTGAAAGGATCCACTTCCCATAAGAGAGGTGGATTTTAAGCCTCTTTTTTCTGTCTCTGGTGCTTTCACTCACTTGCTAAAAACTTGTAGCAGATGCTGTAAGTTGTTAGGAGCAGTCATCAAACAGAGGGATAGGCTGGGGTCTGCACAGAGACTTAAAAACCCAGGGCTGGGTGTGGGAAGGTGCAGGGAGATCGAAACCCTCTTGGTGTCAGCAGCATTTGAGGACACTTGGCACATACAAGAATCGGGTTCCTAAGGCAGGTCAGACTGGAAACACACTGATCTTCATCCTGGAACGGGTGAAAACAAATACCTTGCCTGGCTTGTATGGCTTCAGCCTGTATTTTAGGCAAAACCCAGCAACTAATGATTTTCTTCAGAACTATAAAATCACAGGGGAAAAAAAAAAAGGCAAGGCAAGGCAAGGCAGTGTTCCTTGTCTGGACCCCAGTGACATCCTATTAAAAAATCAGAACTGATGCACAGAGTCCTCTTTTTTTTGCTTTTCACTTTATAACACTCACAAGGAAGCAAGGAAAAAGACGGGACAAAATTCAAGCAATAAATGGGTGTTTGAATTTTAGCTTATGGACAGAAAGCACAGCGTCGACATCATCTGCAGCTATTTGACTTTTTTTGCAGTACTCTTACCAAAGTTTAGCCAGTACTCTGACTTTAAATGTTTGAGAAACGCAGACTTTGAGGAAGTTCCTGGAATTATGATGGTCTCAGAGAGAATTTAAACAACTTTTATGCAGTTATCAGCTGTAACTGTCACCCTACTGCTCTCTCACAGCATGTCAAGGACTGCCTTACTTGAAAGGTGGTCCTGGGATCTTTGGGTTCCATGTTTTAAAACGAGGTAGATTCCCAGAAGGTGGAAAAATCCTTTTCCCAGTAAAGCAAACATTAATTGCAGTCATTAAAAACCTCCAGGTGAAGCTGGAAACTGTCTGTGGGATCAAGGCCACAAACTTGCAGAGGGTTATGCATATGCCTTGTTTTATGAAATGATGCTATTTCCCTTTGGCTTCAAGGGAAATATTCACTGTATAAAATCACACAGATGTCTAAATCTGAGCTGGACAGGCTCCCAAAAGCTGAACAAAGAAGCCAAGAAGATAGACCAATTGTATAGCAGAGAATACACAATTCTGAGGGCCAGAAAAAGGTAATTTTGTAAGAAAATAAGGAAATACTCTTTCAGCCAGAATTTGAGAATGATCAGCATCTAACCATATAAATATTCTGCAGAATGATAGGTTTTTACTTTGTTCACCTAAACCTGTTTGCTGCATTATTCAGAATTGATCTAAAAAATTTGCAGTGCCTTTTTGCTCATTTTTCCCAGTGTAAAACCATGGATAGATGGGATACGATAAAGAATAATTGCTTGCATATAAAATTCACAGTTGCAAATTCTGGGCTTTATTTTGGGGGTACAAGTTATACCTCCATCTGCACATGAATTGCTGGTGCAAATATTAACATTTGAATGGAAAATGACCTGATTTATGAGCATGTGCCAGGCTACCAGCTCTGCAAGTGCTAAATCCGTATCCTCCTTTCCAAGGACAGGCAAATTTGCTGACGCTGTATCTCAGCCAGGATAGAAACGTGTTCCTTAAATGTCTCTAACCAGTGATGGTGAGGTGCAATTCCAAAAGGCCGGAGATGCCTGATTCTAGAGTAGAAATAACAGAGGCTTGGTGCACAGGTAAAGCAATATTTTGGCATATCAGCAGATCAAGAAGTGTCTGAGGCTGCACATGAGACAGACCTGTGATGATTTAGGTTGTGCTAGAAAAGCTTAATCAGGATACCAGAGAGTTGTCATAAATATTCAAAATTACCAAGGAGAGAACACAACCTGTATTCAAAGTTCTACTATTACAGGCAGATAGTAAAAACTCTTCTATAAATCCATTTCTAATTAAACTTTCAAAGAAAAAAAAATAATTACTAAGCCCATTTATCCAAACTTATTAAGATTATTTATATGTTTGTTTCAAATATTACATTAACAAATGTTGACAGTTTTCCAGTTAATAAATTAAAGCCTGCCAATATAAACAAGCAAAGGGAAACAAAAGACAAGATTATGAGAAATCATTTCCATAGCTCCTGAGCACCTTTTAGAAGAAAATAATGGCTATTATTGAATAGTCAATCTGTACTGACTCAGAGCAAGAAAAAAGGAATGAACATCTCTTTTCTACTGGTTTGATATCCCCAGTGTGTTTGGGGCTTCTTTCCCTTTTCAGCAAACTATTTAACCTTGGCAGAACACATCAAGAACACAAAGGCTGAGACAGATAATTATTTTACTCCCCATAAATTTAGGAAGGAATGATGATTGTTGCCAGTTTTCATCATTTCAGGTTTTTTGAGAGCCATCTGATCCAAGTTATTAATAGTCCTTAGGAGGAATATGTTCACCCCAGCCCACTGTAACCCTAAAATGAACAATCACCATCCTGCTCACACACGGACAGCTCTGAAATGTAAAATTCCATGGATGAAGATACTTTATGCTGAACCATGCTCACTGAACTCCCAGGGGAAGCAGAGGGGAAATGTCCCTCATGCTGAAGCAGGAAGGCATTGCTTAACCAGCCAAATACACGGGTAATGCTTTGATCTGATGGATTCATGTGCCCCCAAATAAACGGGAGAATCTTTCTCTGATGTAGGGCAGTGGCAAATTCTCCCGAGCCCCTTAAGTCTGACTGGCCCCTGAAGTGCTCCAAAAGGCCTGGAAATGATGGAATCCAGCCCAACACACACTGGGACAGGGCGAGGCAGAGCCTTCGAAGGAGGTGTTTTTGACATCCCACAGGGTAATTTGACATTCCTCAAGGTAACCTGCTCTTCATTCAGGTCCTGGCACCACCAAGATCAGGAATAGAAGAAATGTCTGTCAGTGGTCAATAACAAACTGAAAGTTGTCATGAACCAAGGTGCTGGGAAGTACAAGTGAATCATGCATTTAGGTAACCACACATTACAGTTTCGCTCCATAAATTTCTCATAGTGTCTCTTATTAAATCAGAAATTCATGGAGAAACACAGAACTTAAGGATATTGGAGAGATTACTTCTTTTAAGTACACACTGCATGTATTAGAAATATAGAGATGCAGAAAGACCAAGGGTTTTGCTAGAGACAGCAAAGAAACACAACTGCAAGAAGTAAACCTCAACTACTGTGTGCAGGTCACCCACAAAGTTCATATTTTCTGTCTGTCATGTCAAACAATTTAAAGTACAAAAGGTCTCATAAGATCTCTTTAGTGTGAGTGAACACTGCAGAGAAAAAAAAGGGTATTATGTATGTTCACGAGATTCTAAATGCATCTTTTTTCATGCCTGAGGAGATCTGACACTTGATTAGGCTAAATCAGGTGATGCTGTCAGACAGACTTCACCCATACAGAGACAACAGTCATGTACTGTGACTGTGCCCCAGTTAAAAGTTTTCTGGTCTTGGGGGTGTTGAATTCCCGAAGTGAGTTGTGCTATTAATGAAAGAATCACAGCAGATACTGCAGTTCAGAGCTTGTGGCCTCCATGGACAATTGGCTATTCTCACAATCAAAACCAGGAGATGTTATCAGCTGAACGCAAAGATGTTATCAAGTACCATTTATCAGACCTGATATTATTTCATTCCAAACAAAAGTAACAGTGTGACTCCAAGGCTGGTATTTACTGTGCAGAGAACATGTAGCAATTACTGGGAGCCTGTCAAACTGTGCCTGGCAAATTACATACACTGGGAATTTTGGGTTGTTTCACTCCTGTTTCTTAAACCATTAAGAACTGGTTCTGATCTCCCAAAAATGTATTTTTAAATCAAAATGCTGTCATGCAATTTCTGATTTGTTTATGAGCTGCAGCAGGCACTCAAAGTATTTCTCCAGAGAGCCCGTGGGCTTGGGCCGCAAATCCGTTTTCCCTTCCACGTGGACAAAGATGGCCAGCTGCTTCAGGTCCCACGAGTTGAAAGGGGGTGGCAGGAAGTCGGGGTAGTAATATTCGGATTTTTTAAATCCCATTTCAGGGACGTATTCCAGACAAACTGGGTCAATTTCTTCAGCTCTGAGGATGAGTTCTGGTGGTGTGCAGGGAGAGGGGGGAATGGGAATCCTTTCTGAGTCAGAGAGGTCACTGGCACTGTCATCTTCAGTCTGGGTTTCCCCCATTCCGTATTGTGGGAAAAACCCCGTCTGGGTTTTCCCCCATTCTGTACTCCAGGAAAAATCCCTGCCCGGGTTTTCCCCCAGCCCAGATCCCTAATGGAATTGACCAAAGGCAGAGGAAAAATCCGTATTTTTATGGCTTCCTGTGGCCAGCAGGAGGCAGGCTGTGCTGAGCTACACCTTCCACCCGACACTGCAACTCTGGAATTTTCTCCAAGAAAATTCAGTGGTGCCATCCTGAGAAACAGCACAACTCAGCAACAAACAGAGCAGTATCTCACTTTAAATGTAGCAAATATATGGTACCTTTGAATTACAAGATCACTTTCCCATGGAAATTCAAAGTTCTGAACTGGACAAATTTTGGAAAACATGCACCAATTAAATCTCAGATATTTTGCAGTACTTAATGGACTCATTAGAAGAACACGTTCATTCTTGCTTAAATCTTTTCTCTGAACAAGTACTTTAAGATACAGTAGACTGAAATCTTAATAAGGTAAATACACATATTTCCTCATATGAATAAGAAAAAATGCAGATTTACCCTGACAACTGACAGCTATAAATTTAAAAAAATAGTGACCTCTGTTAAATGAACTACAGCACTAATGAAAATAACACAACCTCGAAAACTCCCCAGTCATACAGAACTGCACAGCTCTGACATGCCATGGTGAGCTTTCCTCCCCCAAACTGCTGATGCAGTTCTCTGCTGACCCTGGAAAACTCTGCCATAGACTGGCAGATTATTTCATTGCTCTGAATTGACTCCTGAAAACATCTTTTCTTTTCTGTCAGTTTGGTTCTTGGTTTCTCTGCTGAGGATAAGAACTCTGTGCAAATATTCGGTGATTTTCTGGTGCATACATCTATTACCTCTCCAACCTCTAACAACCTGCAGGCCACCAACAGCCACGAAGACCATCCAGTGAAAAGGAAGTAAATATTTTGTAAACTGATCCACAACAACCAATCCAAGCATGAAATAATTCTCCAGATGTAGGTAGAACTACATAAAGCACAAGATGAAATATCCTCATGTGGTACCTCACATGCTTGACCTGAATCTCATTAAACAGGAGTAGGCACAGCCGCGGAGCATCGCAGGGAACCGAGGGCTGAGGCAGCTCCCACAGGACCTAATGATGTAAGAGAAGGTATCAAAGCAGCCTGGACATCCCCAGCACAGATCTGCTCCCATCCTGATATCAACATCTTATTCTTGGAGGTTTTTGGCAGCCTCACTCAGTTACATCAACAAATCTCACTGAGTCTAACTTGATTTGTTATTGATTTCCTAGAGGGTGTATTTGAAGCAGCAATTTTAGCGATCTTTGGAGTGGAAATACAGGGCAAGGAGAAAGCTTTGCTTATAAAGAGGGACTCAAGTGTGTCACACTCCAATAAACTGAATTCAGGGGATTTTTCCAACAGAAAATCTGCAGTTTTGGGGGAAAATGCAAATAATTTCAGACACGTTATCTGCTTTACTAGACATCTGAGCTACTTCAAATTCCAGTACCTGACTGTTAGCAGATCTGAAAATAGGTATCTTATCTTAAACCTGGCATATTTGTGACAGCTGTCATATATTTGCTGACATACCAGAGACTGAACTGTGGAGCTGTTGAAGCAAAAAAAGTGAAGCTGGTATAGGCTGAGCTAATAATCCCCAGATTGAGCTGCAAGCAGGTTCTTTCCAGGTAAGCCATAAAGCAAAGTATGTACTCAGCTGTTCACACCAGACCTGGCATTGTGACATCTAAAGGGGAGGGAAACTGTGAGCATCCAACCTGAATGGAAAATTTCAATGTACTCGCACTCGTGGAGTATCACGAGGTGTTACCAACAGCGGTGGATGCTGCATAAACTGTGGTTCAGGATTAAACAGTCTTTTAATCTGATTCCAAAAGAACACCAAGCATGGAGTGGTCAAAATTTCATATTGTTACGTGTTACAAAAGGCTCATGGTTACAGCAGGAACTGCCACTGCATGAGAGACAAGAGAGATATGAGAAAAAGGATCCTTTACCACATCAAAAGATAGATCTGCCATTTTCAAGCCTTCACCCAGAGCCTTACATATATATATATATAAACTCATAATATCTAGTTTGACTGCAAACAAATTGTATTTTTATATTAATGGAAAGTGCTTTATCTCTGTAATGACCCATAAGTACAGAGTTTTACTGCAACCTCTATAAGGTCATCTGAAATCCAGGTTTTTCCCTAAGAAAGCCCTACAACAGATTCTCATACCACAGCTTACTCTTTGTTATTAGATTGCTTATACATGCCACTATTTTTTGTAGAGTAGCTTCAACATTTTTGATCATTAAACCTGAAGTAAATGTGTGGCAGTATCAAATGTGACGATTTTAGATATGTGAGGTTATATATAGACAAGGATGGAGGGGTTGGGTTGCCTTTTAAAAAAATTGTATCTACTCTAGGAACCTCTAACTTCATACCACCGTGAGGATTTCAGATGGCAATTATTCGAAGTTTTCTAATCATCAAACCACACACATTTGATGTATTTTGAAAGCACCTGAAAACAGAAAGAGCAGCCTAGAACAGCTGTGTAAAGCAATAAACGAGTCATCTTTGCACACTTTTCCTTTTCCTCACTCCTCTCAATCCATTTTCTCCTGGCGGCTCCAGCAGTCGCTGCCAAGAGAAGATGTAGGAGACACAATACATTTGTCCTTGTAAGCCTTTGTCAGCCCATTTCTAATGTGATAACCTATTTTTGTTTGATTAAAATGCATGAAAGTAGCTTTTAAAGCATGTACTACTCTGGACTTTAATCCTTCCTGAGCAGAAGAGGGGATAGTGAAGATTTTTGTTGCTGTTTACTTATGCCAACACTCAAAATAAATCAGTCCTTACATTTGGCTGGGATAAAAATTCCTTTTCTCCTATTACTTGACAATGTTTTGATTTTTTTTCAAGTTTTGGAGTTTTATGGAATTTTCAAAGCTACGCACTGCAAATCACATCGATTAATACACTGAGCTCTGGAGGAAAACTGCCACGACTAAGAGGAAATGCATATATTTATATAAACAACACCAAAAAATTCTCAGTAGATGTTTTTGAGAATTTACTTACTCAGTCGTCTGATATGCCGTGATTTCAGAGGCAAGTTTTCCCAATTATATCAGTATGAAAAATGGAAATGGAAAGTCAAGGCCACATATCCTTTTCAAACACTAACCAAAGACATAGAATATACTATAACCAAAATATATAATATAAATTGGTACAGAGCTTTACTTATTTCTTGTTACTTTAATGAAAGCTCTATTACCCTACAATGCTTTACTTGTGACCTAGTTCTTTAGACAGTTGAAAAGGTCTTAATTTTTTAGCCCTGAAATCCCACCACAAACAATTCCAGGATTTTCTGTTGGTGAATTTTCTCATTTCTAGACAAACACATTTGCACTAAGTTGATAGAACAGTAAATAAAACAGTTTGTGGTAACTACACAGATTCTATTATTATTATTGGTCTCTGAACACAGATTTTCAGCAATATTGTTATTTTTTAGAATGGAGGACAACATTTAATTTGTGAAGTAATTTCATTTTGCTACAGTATTTAGGAGCTCAGAAATTTAGCCATCCACTTTTCCTGACATTCATGTAAAGACCTCTCTTAAAGTACAAAGAAAATCAGCTTACACCTCCTTTCTCAGTATTCTGTGAATAACTTAGGCCTCCATTTTCTTTAAGCAAATACTTTGAGATTCCTGCAAAGCTGGGATTCTTTGTAGCTAAAAGTGGATTTCACTGTTTCCTTCTGAGGACTTGCACTCAGCATCAGTTGCTCAGCTTTAACAGTTGTAAACCATTGGCTGCAGTGTATTTACTCTTGGTTTGCAGATGTGTGAGATGGAAAATAAAATATGGAACTAGGAAAACTAGTGGGAAAACAGCTTTATTTTCTCCTTTATTAAACTGACTTTTAATGACTGAAATTCATTCAAAGCTGCTTCCCTCTTCCCAGAAAGCTCGAGTTTTAGGCATTTACAGCTTAGAGAAAAACAAATTAGCTCAGAATTACAGCTGAAAAATCACACTCTGGCATGTGATGTCAGGCTGCATCAGTCTTACTTTATTCTATCATACAACTCACCAGGAGTGACGCGATCCAAAGTGACTTTGCACAAGACAACATGTCAGCTAAAAAACCTGAAACAAATTAGTTTTACCTACATTAAAGCTTAGACAAGTCCACTTTTAAGCATGACAATTTACTACTTTCAAAATGAAAGGTAAAAAAAGAAAGAGATAAAAGGATATGGCTAAAATGTTTATAAACCATACAAGAACAATAGATACACTAGAGACTCCAGGGATTTTATTAATTTTCTGTGTCATCTACACGTTCTAGGGCAAACCCTACATATTTCTGTCATCTGCCAAGTGCCTTTGAACGCACAAAACCAATGAAAACCTAATTCAGTAGAAACACAAGTGATCATTGCCAACACACACGTGAACCCCCCACTTTCCTAAATGAATCTGGAGCTGTTCCTCCAGAAAGGGCTGAGATCAAGGATCAGCTTCAATCATTCCCCTATTAATGAGATTCCTACATACACAAAGGCTATTTGGAATATTCACAATGGAGTTTGCTCTGGTTTCTCTTTCTGTTCCAGGGCTTCTTGCCCACTGATCTCTGAAACAGGAAGCTCACTTTCCTCTTATCTCTTTGGGATGCTGCCTGTACTTTTATTAAGGTATCAGGTGTGATGCAGAGACTGGAATAGGGTTCACAGGAAGGCTATTCGGTCAAAACAGCAAGTCATGCTACCTAGTTAAAAACTTAATTGATGTATTAACACTTCCCAAATATTTCTGTTCTTTTTTTCCTTTTCTCTTCATGCAAAAAGTTCCTTTGTGTCCTCCCTCCACCTAAACCCATAATTTCTCCAATTATAAAACTCAACTGAAGCCAAATTCAAAGTTTGTGTATTAGCACAGGCTGTGAGTCCATGGCAGGGAGGTGCAATGGGCACCGGGTCAAATGTTGAGATGAATTGAGCTTGACATCTTTCAGGGACATTCTTGCACATCTGAATTGCAGAATGTGCTCTGTGCCAGCTTAATTCAATTGATAACAGAGGCTTCACACTGACCACGACACATTTCCCACGTTCAGGCGTTTAAGCACAATGGGATTTTCTTCTTAGAATGTTTCTGGAAACATAATGACTTAGAGATTATATTAAGAGCATAATACAATACAAGACTAAAATCTAAGTGTTATCTTTAGCTTTCTCGGAAAAAGAGCAATTTTTATGCATTTTAGCAGGTCTTTCAGAATCATTCTTAAACCAGTAAAGTTATCTCCACACTAAATATATTCAGTCAGAGACAGAATCTGTCAGATATTTAGATACCTACTCTATATGGGGAAATACAGGAAACAACTGAATTTTCTACAATCTACGTGAACTCAGTGGAAAACGTCCCACATAGTGCCTAGAAATACTATATGCTATTAAGACCTCAAATGCCAGCTATAATCTAGACATCTGTAATCAGCCAATCAATATTTACTTTTCATAGTAAAATAAGAAACCGTTTTCTACATATCATCAAAAAAAGCACAAGCATTTAACCTTACAGACTCATATGCCTTTTAAATTGCTGTCCCTATCTTTACTCCCACTTATAAATCAAAAACTAGAAAAGGTACCAATATTTTATGCATTGCACCGTAAAAATTTAAAATCAGATTAGAAAACATGGTTGCCATGGTACCTGAGAGCTACAGTTTCATGCAAAGCAATTTAACAGATGCAGAAGAATTGAACCTTACAGCAGGCATGGTATGATTTTTAGATAAACTTAAGAAGAAGCTGTAAGGATATTTCCATGTGGCTGGATGGCTTCTTGTTCTGCATTTCAGGAAGCTGCATCTCTGTGTTTGCAATTGCTCCAAACCCTCTCGAAGGGCTGACATCTTCCAAGGGTGAAAACTGGAGGTTACTTAGTCATTGGGGGTTTTGCCCCTGACTTCAAACAAGACAAGGTTTCCCCTTGGCCCTTTGAAGAAGGATGACAAAAAGAAGCGTTAGGGAGAACATCGGCTTCGAGCCAACAAGGTCAGGCCTACCCACGCTATGGCCCTGCTCCCTCCCTCACAGGAAATGTTCCTGCAGCCTACTTTTACAAAAGCTGCCTCTCTGGATCCCCTGAATTAAACTTAAGGGGAAAAGGTTCACAGATTAATGAGAATAATTTCTATTTCTCAGTATGATTGCAGGTGTTGTACGTATTCTTTTCTTTGTCCAGGGGCACCATTAAGGTGAGAGAAGAACAAAGAAAGAAACATCCGGAATACTCTGGCACATAAAAGCAAGAAATAATAGGGACTAAAAAACCACCTAGTTTCCTATGCAAAAGACTTTTTTTTTTTTTTCCAAAAAAAGAAAAGTCACCTTTTTGTATTGTTCTTACAGGAACATTGCACTGGAGAGCTCCTTCTCCTGACATCATTGAAATTTGATTCACAGAGACATCTAAGTTGCCCAAGAAAAATCTACTTCTTTGACAACCGAGAACCACCTCAACAGACTATTAAATTACTCGTCAGGAGTCTGGGCTGGCTTTTCAAATTGTTTAACACCTACTATTGTCTGTTCTGGCAGCAAATTAATGGTCAGGAGACCAAGCTGGTCATTCTTCCAGATTTTTTTTTTTGACCTGGTCAAAAGACTGCAAGTTCAATGCTTTTTAAAACTTAGTCATTTCAGCATGACTAAACATTAGAAAGGTTTAAAAAATCTGTTCCCAGCAGTTTGCTCCGTGTAATTTATCCACCTCGGCCTGCGAGCTCGTTAATAGCAAGAGCTAAATCTGAAGATGAAGAGCTGCCTCCTGTTTTGCTGGGCCACCAAGAGGCAGTGCTCTGCCTCCCACTGCACTTCATTCCCTGATTTCTGGGCTCATCCAGGAGGAGCAGATGTGGCCAACAGGCAGCTAGAAAAAAAAGGAAATTGGCACCAGCTTCCTTCAGTGCTTTAGTGAAATTATTTACTCTGAGACACACTCCTAAAACCAACTTCTGATCACGTCAAGTACCATACAGGGCTTTGTGCACTAAAAGAATTTGAGAGAAAAGCAAGCCAACAAACAGGGAATCTGCCCCAGACAAGTGCCTTGATTGCTGGTATTCTGCAGCCCAACGGGATTGCTGAGCAAGAGAAAAGATAAAGGAGCCCTTTGTAGGCACTTGCAATGACACAGCACACGTGTATGCACATCATGTACCACCTTTCACCGCTTTATCCTTTGCTGCTGGGGTTTACTTTTGAAGGAATTATCTCACTTTGTAGCACAGAGGATTGCCGGTGGTTTCAGAAAGGCTTTTAGGTACATATAACTCCCTTTAAAAATAGCATTTTAACAGAAAGGAAAAAAAAATACAAAATTCCCACTCCCTCAATGAATGATTTAATTTAGCCAAGAAAAATGAGGTGTTGTGTTTGGACAGCAGCACAATGTGTTGCAGCGAGTTGTAAACTGCTGAGGCAGTACCCCAGTGTCCTGACACCAAACTTGAAGGGCCACACTCTTCCCTCCTCAGATGTTTCCCTGCCTCTCCGTACAGCCAGATCCCACAGAGCCACCTTCTGCTCATCTCTTCCTTCCCCATCAGGGAGGTAGAAGGTGAGGGACAGGGACGGCCACCCACAGGCACCGGGCACTGCAGCAGGTTGGGTTCATCAGAGCACTGGCACGGAAGATCTCCTCATTGAAATTCCCCTTCCCGCAGCTGGAATGTGCTTTCCTCAAGGAAGCTGCACTCACCAAGTGACAGTGCCTTACCTGCTGTGCCTGGGTCTGATTAAGAGGACACACAGAAATGTCAGATTTTTGATTCATTTCCAGTCTGCCAGGAAAGAAGAGTGGCCATCCCACCCGCTGCCTATCCCTGCAAGCTCAGAGAAGGGGGTGTGGGATGGGAATCCCTTGAGTGGCTGCTCTGGGAGAGTCCTTCCCTCTCTGGCTGTTTTCCAGCATTTTTTTCCCTCCTATCTTCAACCTGTTTGCTGTGTCTGTATTTTAAAGGCCTCAGAAATTCTGGGGAAGCAGGAACCAAGGTCTTGGGCCGGTTCCTTCTTGGCAATGCCTGGCTGGGGGTGCTGCTCCAAATTCTCTGCAGATCCAGAGCTGGTGGGACACGGAGGAGGAGATGGGGTTGTGAGAGGTGTTTGCTGCAGAGTTCCATTTGCAGCAGAGCTGGAAGTTCCACATTAGCTGAGGTTTTTAAGGCACTCTTGGATTCTTCTATCACCCACAGGAGGAAAAGAAAGGGTATAAAAGGCTGACTTATTTAGGAGCTGAACTGGAGATGAAACATATGAGAACAGTTGAGATGCCTTGAGACAGTTTTTGAAGAGCTCACCTATTTTGGAATTTCATCTGTTATTTTTAAAGTCCATCATAACTCCTTTTTCTGAAAATTGAAGCAATTTGGGACAGTAGAACTGCAACAACATAAAAGAATTTTCTTTACTAACCTTCGTTGTGCTGATCTTGGCAGCACAAACCTCAGCTTGTGGCAGACAGGGACAGTAAATATGATGAGCCACCACCAAAGGAAGGCAGCTGTCTGCAGCCCAAGCTTTCTCTTCACCCTAAAGAATCCATCTGTGTACTGCACTCAAGCCTTGCTGTTTGTATGGACACGAGGCTCAGCCTTACACTTCTGGGTCTAATTAATGAGAGTAGAATACTGAAACACTTGATTTTTAAGGAAAGGCAACAAACATTTCAATCTCTACTCTTCTTTTCCTTGCTACCACTCAGCCTATTGAGAAAAATTATATAAGGTCCAGGCTGTTTAATTCCATTTTGAAGAATGCATTCAACAACACTTAAAAAGTGATACCATTAGCTATTCATTTTCTGCAGTATGTTTCATATTAACAATAAAGTATCATAGTGCAGAATGATTATTAAAATCTAAGCAATAGGAGCTTTAGAATAAATGAACTGGCACACTTGAGTAACCTTGGAACCTGCTTTATAGATTAAAAGTGCTTTTTGCTGTGAACACTTCGGTTGCTTCACTTTCTTTATATTTTTCATATCTGAATTGTATTTCATTCTTTCCCTTCATACACTTGATTCTATTCAAACAAGGAAAGTCATTCTGAAAGCCCTGAATGTGCACCTGATCACCGAGTTTTCCTACTTTTAGGTCATCAGCAATGGCCTCGTACTCACACCGAGGTTCTCAGAGCTTCATCACCAGGGAACACACAAAACCTGTGCTCATGTAGGGATTGATCAATTTGATTGATCAAATTGATCAGTCAGGGCATTTATACGGGTGGTACATTTTATTACTCAACTCCAGTTTGTTTGACCTCTAAGTTTAAAACTGAATAATTTAGAGTGTTTAAATTTAGATACCATAGGTATAGAATATTGTGTTTGGCAGCAACAGCATAGTGTGAATTGTGACAACAGTATGTAATACAAAACTTCTATTCCAACAAAAACTTCATTTCTATTGGAAAAAAGAGAGACACCCCCCAAGAACTAAGGAACAACTCATAACAAGATAATACCAAAAGCTTGTAATTTACAGGGCACAGGGGAGAGACACTAAAATGAAGATAAAATGGGTAGGATAGAACAACTATAACACATAATAGACAAGAGAATAGAAAAGGGGGAAGAAGTGTAACAGAACTTAAAATAAACTTGCACCTTTGTGGTTTGTGCGCACACACAACTGAAAGGTAAGCAACAAAAATTGCATGAAGAAACAACATAAAAGGCTACTTGAAACAAGATAACTAGCAAAATCAATGTAAAGCCATGTCAAGTCCAAAAAGAAATGAAAAGGAATAAAATAGAAATCAATAGTATTTAAAAGGATTAAAGACAATAGCCCATCCATAAAGCACATTTCCCTTTTGTTTTTTAATGACTTTAACATCTAGAGCAAACAGCACAGGCCACCGTGCTGCAGATGGCTGCACAGCAATTTGTTCCTGTAAGGAAGGCTATCATACTTGTTAATTTATCTCATTAGCAAAACAATCCGTTTTATTTGAGATGAGCACAAAATCCTTTGAGTTCCTGTGGGATTCCTGTGAGGCTCCTGTGCTGTAGAGTTCCTGTGGATTTCTTGTAGGATTCCTGTGGAGTTCCTGTGGTGTTCCTGTGGGGTTCCTGTGGGGTTCCTGTGGAGTTCCTGTGGGGTTCCTGTGGGGTTCCTGTGGGGTTCCTGTGCTGTGGAGTTCCTGTGGGGTTCCTTTGACATTCTGTACCTGTGTAGAACAGGCTGGTGGTGGGAGGGCAGAGCAAAGATCCACAGTTCTCCAGCAGGGTGGGTGTGCTTGTTTGGGATAAGTGTTCTGTCACCTGCAGGCAGGGAGAGGGCCAACATCCCGTCCTGCATGAAGCTGAAATAGTCATCTTTGCCGGGAAAGGGGCCTTGGGAATCTCGCCCTAACACACTCCTCACATCCAGCAAATGCAATTGGCTTCCCTTGCCGGGCAGAGAATGGCTAAAAGCAATAATCCAGGTAGCCATAGATCTGACATTTCTTTCTATTTATTGCTCTTCCACCTGCTCTGGCTCCTACTTCCCAGCTCTGATGTGTGCTGGTGTGTGAGAGACATGCATGAGGTGTGCAGGACCAGAACCCTCCTCTGCTCCTTGTCTCTGATGGAGCAGGGGCACACACGGGTCAAGGAAAAGTCACAGCCTTTGGCCATTACAAGAAGGTGTGGGATGAGAATGGTTATTTTGACAGGAAGGGGAGAAAAGAAATCACAGGAGGAAGGGTCAAGGCTCATCGTTAAAAGCTACAGTTCTTCATGGATTCTTACCTCAAGGTCTAAAATTATTCCCTCATGCTCAGAGGCCCACATTCTATCATGGAAATAAATTCCCCTTTCATTTTACGCCAAGCCCCAGCTTATTTACAAGTCCATGTAGGCAGCTGATTCCTGGCACTCTCTGGCCAAACAATGACTAATTGTTACTGACTTCCCAGATGGTCATTCTAATAACTGGAGAAGGGCAACCAACCCAGCAATCAGGTTTCATTTAGCTGAGGACAGCACAACAGCTGTCTTTTCCTTTCCTACACACTCAAGCAGAGCTTTCTGTTGTTCCAGTAGTCTCTTGAGCATCCAGCAAATAGAGCTCCAATGAGCTGGAAAGCCCCGCTTTAGATGATGCTTTGCTGAGTTCTCACCCCCCCTCTCCTTCCATGCTGCTCTGCATTTCTCTCCACTACAGTCACGCTGTAATTTTTGGGGGGGGAAAGCAGCTTAAATGCAAGTGCTTCCCCCAGCCTGTTCAAAGCATTTGCAGTCAAAGGTGTCTCATGAGAGAGTATCCAAAACCCACGCAGAAGTCAGAGCCTTTGCAAATTGACAGTTCGGTTCAGTTGGTCCTCACTCAGTGTGGGATGAACTGGTCAGTTCTGCAGCTCTGGATACCATGCTGAAAGAAGGGATACACAGCCCAAATGCAAAGGCTTTTCCCAAGGAATATTACAGCCACGGAAAGCAAGAGAGGTCAAACCTTTGCCTGGGAAAAAGTGTTCTGGCTTAAAGGCCAAATAAGCCAGAGGAAGCTTTGAGGCAGAGAGTCTGGCACATGCTCTGATATAAACACTGAAACCGGGATGATAATTCCTGCAACAGCTTTGGCTGCAGCAGAATTAAAACTCTTTCAACTGTGTGTTTGCACTTCAGCAGAAAACCATTTCTATCCTAAATATATCTCTGAATGTGTTATGCTTCCTGACTTCCAGACTGAATACACTTCAGCCAAGTGCCAATCTTGAAGTGCTATCAGCTACTGAGTCTAATATTATCTCAGGTGAGAAATCAGATCTCCACGGAGTTTTAATTTGTCACATTTCTTTCCTTGACTTTCTAGTCCAGCCTTTTAGACTCTGTATTTGGTCCAGTGAGGACCACACGTGAGGCAGGATGCAAACCTCAGAAAGCTGACGGAAGAGGAGATTTTTGGCAGGTACATCTTACCCGAGGCTTGTCCTGACCCTAGTTGTCACCACTGTGCTCCAGTTCTCAGCAGTGCCAGCACCAAAATCCCACTGGCTGCCTTCTTCCCATGGCAGGATTTGGATCACGTTGCAAGCCCTGTAACAGCAGAGCTCCTCTGCTCATCACATCCTGCAGCTCCACCACTGGAAACCCTTCCCTAACAAGTCTCAGGTGACCTACCCTACATTAGCCATTTGCAGAACAATTACACAAGTAAATGCTACAAATAGCTAATCCCAGCATGCTTTCCACTTTGTTTCTTTCCCTCCTAAAAATATCAGACATGGGAAGTCAAGACTTGTAGCACAACGGAATTCCAAACCACTTCTTTCCTTGCGGTTTTTAATTGCTGTCATGTTGGGAACATGAAGATGGCATTACAAATTGTTTCTGAAATCCTTTCACTGGGAAATACTATCATCTAAATGCCAAAAGATGGGTTTACAAATAATAGAGTTTCTCATGTATCTGAAAGGGAATATATTGCCCTAAACTTTAAAGGTAAACCATACCATCTGGGGGGGCTGGTAAATCACTTTCCAGCTAGACACAACTGTTGCAAATGTAGCATATCAGATATTCCCGAATGATTAATTTCAAAGTGCTTTTAATAATCCATATGGCTTTTATGCATGCTTTTCATGTGTAGCATTTCCTATGAAATCACATAGGTATGCAAACCTTGTGTACCAGAACTGGGATACCCTAAAGTATTTGAAATTTTGGGACTCAGAAATTATTCCACATCTTTTCAGCAATTATCCAGAATCATGAATAGACTTAGTGACTTTCAGTTAATAAAATAAAACATTCACCGATATAAGAATTAAAAAATATTTACTGATGAGTGCATTTCTTTCCATTTGGTGTCTTTATTTATCACTAGTCCTAAAGTTTCTGAATTTGGGCCTGAGGAGTGTTTCTGGCATGTGAATCCCAGGAGGGGAGATGAGCATAACCCCAGGGTATATGGATTTTCTTCATGACTGGAATTGAATGTGAAATCTTCAACTTAGAATATGAACTTTTGCTAGCTGGACAAAGAGTTTCAACTCTGAGCATGAGAATGCAAAGCTTCAGCATTAGACTGGCACAGAAAGGGCACTTAACACCCTGTAGCATGTAGCTGTGTTTAGGGAGATTGTTAATGCCCAATAAATATTTATTTCTGCAAAACCGTCTCCAAGTAGGAGCCTAACTCAAGCCAAACATATCTGAATCTAAATATGAACATAACCTAATAAAATGTTTTCATTTTTAAATTATACATTGCATTCAGGATTTTAGAATACATCAAAAATTCTCTTTGTTAGCTGGGATTAATATTTTAAAGCTGGAAGTGTGACAAGGAGACAAAAGGAGTATTGTAGCAGATTAAACAAAAACCACCCTTGCCACATTAAAATAGCTTTTAGAAATAAAGGGACAGCTGTTCACAGGATGAAAAGAAGTTGGAATAAATCAAACAACTACATGATGCCTTGATAGCCTGATGTACGCACTCCAATGCCACAGATCTCTCTTTGTACAATATTTATACTTATTTCTCAGTAAGATTAACCATGTTCTTATTATTCATTTGCATTTATGACTCAGTTTCAGAACCGCTCTCAGATCCCCTCCACATCTCAGCTTTGCCTCTAAGTGTGATAGGAGAAGAAAAACAACACCTGTGCCCTGCAAAAGAACAGAGTTCCTGCAGAAAATAAACTAATGAGAGGTCAGGCCACCTTTTTTTTTCCTTTTTCTTTAAGAAATAGCCTGAGCATGACCATATTTCCCAATTTTATTTCTATAACAAAGGAAAAGCTAAAATTTTCTGTAAGCTCCTTTGGATAAGTAAAATAGCAAATATTCTACCCTGTGACTGTATCTGACGGCCCAAGGGTATCCTATAAACCTCGGAACACAAGGTAAGGATCCCTCACAGCTCAGAGGCCACAACCCCATTAAATGCCAGCACGCAGGCACCTGAGACTGCAAGGCAGAGAGGAAAATTAACATGTTTCCTGAAACGTAGTTAGATCGAACATGAACCACGTTTTTCCCAGCAGGCTGATAACTGGTTTGATTTTAGGGCTAGCAGCTCACCCCAGGAGCTTCCCCTATATCAGTGTCTCTGCTCGAACTCCTCTGCACGTCAGAGGTGAGTGAGGTGAGGGAAAGTAAAGTTGTCAAAGCAAGGAGAAGAGCTTGTCTGCCCCCAGCTCAGCTGGGACAGCAAAGGTGCCCTGCTAAAGGTGTTCTGTGGCTCTCAAACCCCTCCAGACAGCCCTGACACCCACCACGCAAAACAGCCCCCAAACAGCCACAGGAGTTTCTCACCGGGCTCATGGTTATTTCTGCAGCTGAGCCATGGGGGAATTCTCCACAGCAGAGCCCTAACACCACCCTGTTGACAGAAGTACTGCTAAACCTCCTCAGCCCGTGGAATTCCTGTTCCTGGAGAGCAGCGCTCAGGGACTGCTGTCCCTCGGGAGGGAGGGAATTGCCGGTTCTCTGCCGGGCTCGGGGATTGCCGCGTCTCAGAGCTGGCAGTGGGGAGGTGAACGTGAGCAAGGAGAGACGGGCACAGCTCGGGGGGAGCAGGTCTTGAGCTGAGAACTGGGTGAATATTCAGTGACCGAGGCACTGCAGGAGAGCTCCAGATAAAACCACCATCCCCCTGTGCACCTACGCCAGGAACCTGTAATGTCCTGTCCCATGTTGGGGTGTCAGGGGGGAAATAATTCCCAGTAAAAGGGATTCTATTCTGGCTCTGCTAGCCACCATTTCACCACTTTACCCTTCAGAAACGTTCCATTTTGTCTGCTTGCAAAGTTACTCCTTAGACTATTGATCCATACGGGCAGTGCCTGGCTCTGAACTTATTCATTAGAGAAGGATTAAGGTGGGCAAGAGGAAAAAAAAACCAGCAACATTCTTTGGAGTATATAAGCAGTGCGTTAGAAATTAACCACCACAAAAGTGAGTCATAGGGTAGAACAGATCGATGGTGAAATTCAAATGAATGCACTTGCAGCTAACAAGTGATCCAGAAATGCTGATTCTCCCTGCAGGGCAAGTGCTGTGCTATAAAGGAAACAAAACAGAAATGAATTTATCATACTGTTCTTCACTTGAAGCAAAGTGTGAATACTTGATAAGAAAAATGTATAAAGTTGAAAAATAAGATTAATGTAAAACAATTTTGCTTTGCTTTTTGTCCTCTTGCTCACAGTGAGCAATGCTCTCTACATACACTATAAAACAAGAAAAGTTTCAAGAGAAATCTCTAGAGAAGTCTTGAAGGCAGAATGGGAATAAAACCCCAAACAAACAGCAGACCTGCTTTTCTGCCCTGTGGCCTGCTGGCCCAACACGGTATGAGTGGATCCTGCTCCATTCCCCCGCCAGGAGCAGGGAATGAGCCCGAGTGCTAATGAGAGATCCACACCTCCTCTCCACCTGAAACTCCATAAACGAGCAGACTTAGGGCTGATTTACATTCCACCGTGGGATAAACAAGATACAAGCTGCTCCAAGGCTTGGAAGTCCTAAAGGCAGTGTAGAGTCCTTGGGTTTTTAATATATTTTTATTCTGCCTCCACTGGAGGTGAGGGCTGACTCCATAGCTCAATACCCTGCTGAGCAACTTGGATGCATCTTTTTGGACACTGATTTTAGTGTTTGGAATTATTTTGCTGAAGGTGTCTCAGCAAGTGTGTGCTGAAAGAGGAATGATTAAATAACTGGCAAAAGCCTCCTGTTTACCTGAGAAATCCCTTCATGGCAGACACGGATCTAGAACCTTGCCATTTTTCTGATTACGTGTGATTTAAGGCAAAACTGTATAAAGAGCATGATGTATGACTGGTCTTTCCCCTCCATTTCAGTGTCACAGTCTTGCCACATATTTTTGGGGAGTAATTTGTCACTGGCTGATAGTCTAATGCACGTGTGGCACATTGTACCGTGCCTGGTGCATGGATCTCAGAGATTCAGTGAAAGGAACACATGATAAACAGGTCAGGTTTCTGGGCATATTTTCTAAACAGGAATGACAGAATTCTTCTTTGTTAGTTTCAGATAAAGCTCTTTTTCTTTGACTCTGTTCAAAGCAAACAGCAGAGACAAAATGAATCTCAGACTTTCCTGACTGTGTCTGCTTCCTTCCATCTAATGGTGAGAATGCATTGCCTCCTTTAGGGTCTTATTCCAGCTTGATGGTTTCCAATAACACATTTCATGTCACTGCTAGACCTGTTTGAAAATTGTTCAAAGTATTTTTATAAAACCCAAAACAAGCTGAGCTATTTGTAAGTGTAATTTGTAAAAAATAAAACAAACAGACAGACAAACAAAAAGCCAAAAAAAAGAAATATGTCTTTACATCTTGTGGGCAATTACACAAAGCAGCTCTAATATGCAAATAGTTATACGAAATATTTGAAAATATTAAGTAAAAATAAAAAGTTACAAAATACTAGAGGAAGGGTCACAGCTAAGAGGGACCATTTTGGTTGTCCCTGCTTTATATCCACAAAAATCAAGAATGATTCCCATATCATGTCCATACACCTCTTGATTTAATTTGCACCTCCTCCATTGCAATATAAGGAAGAACTGTTGCACCTTTAGATACTTTGGAAGCTGCAAATTAAAATACCAGAATTTTTCTAGAGCCAAATGTCATTTGTTAGATCATTTCTCTTCTAGCAAAACTGAAGAATATTTTTATAATGAAAAGATTATTTTCCCAGGCTTTTTTTTCCCAGAGGCAAATATTTTCCTATTCAGTGCTCAGTGTATGATGCACATTAAAGATCATTGTACAAGAATACTTAATATAATAAATACTTCAAATAGGAATATTAGTATGAAACAAAACCCTAGGTGCAAGCATCTGCTTAATTTATACGATTCGAAAATCTGGGGATGCACCATAAACACTCTGCGGGCTCTTTTTCAGCCAGAATGTCTCAACCAGAGCCATTGAGCAAGAGACACTGGAGAGAGAAATCACATAAATGAAATGAGGGGAGGTCGATTGGTACAGCCACTGCACCATTTAAGAAACAATTTAGATAAAGCGGAAGGGAAACCATAAAAATGCTGTGACATGATATTTGTGATCCCTGAATTTTTGCTTGTCTGGGATTGTCCTGGAATCCCATACCCTACTTATCCCCATTTTTAATGGTTGATCTATTTAGGAAGAAGCACAAACCAACCCAGTGCAAATCAGCAGACTTTAAATGAGACCCTGGTTTGTCTAAATAAAAGAATCTATGTCATGTGTATTTTCAAACCTGAAAATAATATAGCAGATACATTAAAGAAGATCTAAGTGTAGATCAGTCTCCTCTGGGCATCAGGATGTAAACACACTTGTTCTGCATCACAAATAATGCACCCGATCAATGTTCAGCCTTTGAAAAATCTTGAACAAAGTTTCCCTCAGAATGATCAGAGGCGATCACACTGTGGGGTTGCTGCTTAAAAGCTTTTACAAGGGTGTTCACAGTAGATTTCACGTGGCTTGAATACCTGCTGTGGTTCCCTAGAAATGTAGGGATGCTGCTGGATGCATCCCGTGCAAGTTTTGGTAGCTCTGAAGCTGGGTGTCCACGAGAACAGATCAGCTCCATGGCCTGATGCTGGAATGCCTCCTAGCAAGACAATTTTTGGAATTAAACAGCAGCACCAGGCTCAGCAATTACGAAAGAACATCTACTAAAAGCAATCTCAACATCTAGATTTCCAGGTTACAGAGACACAGACCCAAGGGCTCTGCTGGCAGCTCAGCAAAATCTGCAAGGGATCGCCCCCGTGCCTGCAGCACTCCCAGGAGCCAGGATCGCGTTCCAGAGACGCTCTCCGAGCCCCCAGGCAAGGAGCAGCAGGGACTGCTGAGGAGTGGGTTTCATTTCTTTAGGCACCCACACTGTACCTGACGGGGCTTTCTACATTGCATGGGGGGTTATGTGCACAAATACCAACACAGCACTGCCACAGCCACGCTTAAATCCAACCCTGAAGTGTCTTCGGGCTCTAGACAGTAACAAAACAACCCTTCGGAGACCAGCAGCGCTGTGTTTTCAAGGATGCATCGCCTAAGCCTGCGTTTATTAGAAAACCTGGCCACTCATCCTGCAGCCTTCTAAGATTTGCCAAACTAAGTTGACTTCAAACAAGCAGGATCAGCACTCACTCACTTTGTGCTGATTTAAAAGCAGAATTCAGCTCGGTGATATTGCTGAAGTTGGCTCCTACTCTAGTGCATAAAAAATTATTGATCAATTTGCAGACCACTTGGAGAGGCAGCCTGAGGAGCTGAGCATGAGATACCCACAGAAAACATGACAATTCCACAGCTACTTTAAAAGTACAAAGAAAGATAAGGAAAATTTGTGTAATATTAGCCAATAATTTAAATAATATTTACATTTAAATAGTAAAGATAGAACTCTAAGGTAAAGAGAAACTTCTTTATAAAGGGGAAGGTTTTTCCCTGGAAGAGACCTGTCCTCAAAATTACTATTAATTCAGTTACAAAAACCTTTTCACCTTTAAGGATAGCAGCTGTAGCAGTGCCAGTCTCTTTTATATCTACACTATCAAAAAAAGAGGCATACTCATAAACTTAGATTGTCAAACCTAAAATCTTGATGCTAAGTGGGGGCAATACTAAATCTGTAATTTTTGTTGGTTTGGCCTTGCTGTTTTATTCATGATAACCAGAAGTTATGGGTCAATTACAGAGCTCATAATCCAATAGTACAATTATACAGAAAGATGAGATATTTTGTTCATTCTGCCTAAAACTGAATTTACACAGCATCAGTTATCCTAAACATTGCAACAACAAACTTGATATACCAGATTGTAAAAATGCTTCCTTCAATAAACCTCCTTAGGTAATTTATTCCACAAATTCTAAAACCCTTAAATTCACAATTTATTGGTTAAATAATCAATAACCCATCACTAAACCCAGGAATTCGTATTTTCAATCAATGCAATAGCTGTCTAAAATCTTTTCTTTTGCTTCCTTTTTTTCATTCCTGTGGGGCTCCTGTGCTGTGGAGTTCCTGTGGGGTTCCTGTGGGGTTCCTGTGGGATCCCTGTGGGGTTCCTGTGGGGTTCCTGTGGGATTCCTGTGGGATTCCTGTGGGATTCCTGTGGAGTTCCTGTGCTGTGGGATCCCCGTGAGGCTCCTGTGGGGTTCCTGTGGGGTTCCTGTGGGATTCCTGTGGGATTCCTGTGGGGTTCCTGTGCTGTGGGATTCCTGTGGGGTTCCTGTGTGGTCCTATAGTGTTGTACACTGACACTTCTGAACAAGAGGTGCAGATTGTCGAAGAGTTTTAGTGTTATGATGATTTAATTGTCAATTATTATGTTATTTTCCACGGCTAGAAAATTAAAAATGTCACAAACTGTTGTAGAGTTGTAGTATTTTTCCCGTTCCCCTAAACCAACATTAAAATGCACTAAGCCTTTGCTTATAATTTCACGAGAAATGCTTTGAAATTTAAGAGACATGTCAAAAATGAGAGATCCCTTCCCTTTCCTTCCCTAAAAATCTGGAGGTTTGGATCCCCTCACCCGTTCCACCTACTGGGCTGCCTTTGGCTTTGCCTGTCAGTCTTGACACCCTCTNTTCCTGTGGGGTTCCTGTGGGATCCCTGTGGGGTTCCTGTGGGATTCCTGTGGGGTTCCTGTAGGATTCCTGTGGGTTTCCTGTGGGGTTCCTGTGGGATCCCTGTGGGGTTCCTGTGGGGTTCCTGTGGGATTCCTGTGGGGTTCCTGTGCTGTGGGATTCCTGTGGGGTTCCTGTGGGATTCCTGTGGGGTTCCTGTGGGATCCCTGTGGGTTTCCTGTGGGGTTCCTGTGCTGTGGGATTCCTGTGGGGTTCCTGTGGGGTCCTATAGTGTTGTACACTGACACTTCTGAACAAGAGGTGCAGATTGTCGAAGAGTTTTAGTGTTATGATGATTTAATTGTCAATTATTATGTTATTTTCCACGGCTAGAAAATTAAAAATGTCACAAACTGTTGTAGAGTTGTAGTATTTTTCCAGTTCCCCTAAACCAACATTAAAATGCACTAAGCCTTTGCTTATAATTTCACGAGAAATGCTTTGAAATTTAAGAGACATGTCAAAAATGAGAGATCCCTTCCCTTTCCTTCCCTAAAAATCTGGAGGTTTGGATCCCCTCACCCGTTCCACCTACTGGGCTGCCTTTGGCTTTGCCTGTCAGTCTTGACACCCTCTTCTAAATCATCAGATTTATTGACTCTGTTCCTCTCTCACCCTGTCCTACAGCTTCCTTCCACCAAGGTGCACCAGGATGGGTGAAGAGCCCCGCTCCCTTCAGGCAGGCCAGAGGAGAACTCTGCA
Organism: Dryoscopus gambensis; assembly: GCA_013389985.1. Classification (NCBI taxonomy): domain Eukaryota; kingdom Metazoa; phylum Chordata; class Aves; order Passeriformes; family Malaconotidae; genus Dryoscopus; species Dryoscopus gambensis. Next base: position 97,292 of record WEIT01029663.1, on the reverse strand, counting down.
GGAAGGGGGAGGATGGCTGAGTGTGTGGAAGGACTCAGTTCCCCCCTTTTATGAGCCAGCCATGCTCAGAACAATGGAGAGGAGCACGGCAAGGCTTCTTTCCCATTTTAACAGGATATGAAATGAGTACAAGTAATAAAAGTAACAGCTCAAATTGAGGGTTCACAGAAGAAACTGCAGCTCGTGGATCATTCCATGATGCGCTCAGAGCTGGAAGTGAAAAATGGGCTAACCCAGACCTGCCTGCAGCAGCATCTCCAAATGCCACTGGAAGAAAATGTTCTCTGCTTAATTTTTCCTCCCAACCACTGCATGTCATTTTTGGAGTAAGATGATTTTTCTTCTTCACAGGAGCCACCCTGCTTGCTAAGCAGTTTTGCCATAAACCAGGGAACAGAAAAGAACGAACCTCACTAACAACTCCATGGGGGGTTTTTTGTTGTATTTTGTTTTGGTTTGGTTTGGTTTGGTTTTTTGTTTGTTTGTTGGGGGTTTTGTTGGTTTTTTGTTTGGTTGGGGGTTTTTTTGTTCTGTTTGTTTGTTTTGGTTTTTGGGTTTTTTTTCTTTTTTTACTGTTTCAAGCCACAGCTCCCAAAAGAAGGTAAATACCTCACTGTGTAACTTTAGAAAATACCAGAGTTTCATTAGGATCTTTGGCCTGTTTTTTTAACAGAATTCCAGCAAGTCCTTGTACACCAAAAACGAGTTTCTCTTATTCTGCAGGTAATGCTGAGGTATGAAAGGCTATGATTTTTTTACAATCATTATTTTTCTTTTAACAAATAGATTTTATTTAGGCCAGGTTTTCTGAAGCATTTGGACCTTTGCATCACATCTCATTACAGATTCTTCTACGAATTAAATATTGTCCTTTCTTTAAGGGAGAAGCAGCTGCTCTGACTACACAGACTTTGTGCTGTGGAGACTGAGAAACTTCGTGGTCCTGAATCCCAATTCCATCTGGATGTCAGGCAAAAATACTGCAGGAGCAAGGCAGGAGACCTTGATGCTTCGAGCAGGTCACATTCCTGTGAATGTCTGAACAGAGTAAAAGTTTATAGACCCTCGTTTTCTTCAGCAGGAGCTTATCAGAATAGTTGGTGTTCAATATTTAACATCTTCCCCCCGCCAAATTTACACTTAGGCTGAAGGAATGTTTTAAATAAAACATTAATGTACATACTATCAGTGGGTGGGAACAGAAAATAAAAACTGTTGAGATGTTAAGCCTTAAACACATCATTATTTCTGTTGGTTCCCTTTATGTCCCAAATTCCGTTCTCGGGATAGCCATAGGCTGTAACCCCTTTGTGAAATGTACTTTTTCTTTCTTCTGCCTTCAGAGTTTTTCAATCGATTTGGGAGAAAAGCAAGTTTCAATGATTTTTTTTTCTTTTTACCTCAAAGGCAATGTATTTTTTTTATATTCAGTGATGATTTTCAACATCCAAACTCTGTCTTTAAGGTGCTTATTTCCTATATATTTACTTTCTTATTTGTATCACGCAAAAATTAAGATGGGTCAAATAATTCCTAATTTTTTATTCATTAAAAGATAAAATTTTTCCACCCTTTAGGAAATAGCCTGAGAAACAGATTCCTTCATGCCTTTGAAAGAAACATTTGATAATATCCACCAGAGAAAAAGAGACATTGCTGATAACATTTCATAGGTCATAGGTACCACACCAAATCTTTAAATGCTGGATGAAATTAGGTAAAAATGTTTAACTTTCATCTGGGCTGTTATAAAACCCCAAAGTTTTGGTACTGTGGCAGAGTTTCTTCCCTAGCTGCAAATTCTCAATACCAAACACAAAGAGCTGCATAAGCAGGAGCAGGATGAGGATCTCTCAGCTGATTGTATGAGCAGAACAGAGAACACACTGACACCAGAATTACTGTCACTGATTAGGGATGAGCTGCTGTGACCCACCGAACCTGTGCTTTTGCTTTGTCATTTATGCATGCCAAGGTTGTCTCCATCCTGCTTTAAAAGAAAAGATAACAAAGAACCAAAAACGCTTGAATGGCTGCAATTTTCTACATAGAACTTATAACATTATAAAAGAACTAATGGGCAATCTGAATAGGCAAAGGAGAAAAAATAAAATAAATCGGTCTAGCAACATTTAAATGATGGCAAATGTAAGTTTAATATAAAACCATATTAGAACAATTGAGAATCACGAGAGGCTGATTTATTATTTATATAGCACACTAAAAGTTATCTGTAAAGGAAATTGTGTAATATGCAGTAAATTAGACAAAGCTGCACTATAAATTGGGATTAAATCTTAAACTGGTTTTAATATTTAATGTGCTATCATGACTCACATTTTCAATAACGCTTGTTCAAAGTTCAGGAAGAAGTGTGAAAGCAGACAGAGGAGGAGCAGTTGCCAGCCTTGCCTCTCGATGATGCAAATTAAATCAAATCGTCTCTTAATTGCCAAAACCAGGCAAAACTTGCACAGGTCCTCTGTTGAGGACCTGATCCAAAACTCACCAGGGATACTGGAAAAACTCTCATTAAACTCGTTAGAGTTGAGGTCACAGTAACTGCACAGGGTGCAAGGAGATGGGTTCTTGTACATATGAGAATGCATTTCTTAAGTTAAAACTTATTTACTTGTGGAGTTCCACCTAAAGTCCTGTGGAACACTGATTTCAAGGGTATTGACCTGCATAGCCCTGCCTCAGACATTGAGTTTTTGCACTACTGTGAAAAAACGATTGTCTCACAGTCTGTGGCCTTAACACACTGCGCAAAGAAAATAAATCAAAGTCCTTGACCGACCAGGTTTATAACTGAAGATGTCAAACAGCAGGCAGACAAAACAGGGACAGTTCAAGGAAACCATGACACAGCTTTGGTCAGCACTTTTGGCAGTGATCTCAGCACGCTGGCAGCCTGGCTCCCTCAGGAGGGCTTTAAGGAGGAAATGGCTTTGTTTCACTCAGGGGTAGAGGGAGTCTCAAGGGCAACATGGAAAAAGCACCAAAATCCTTCATGTACTCTCTGGTGCTGTTGTCAGGCTGGGGGGAAAGTCAAGCTACAACCTCTTCATCCTGGAAGATGACAGAAAAAGTGGGATATGGCTTTACAGAAGGAAAAATAATTACTATTACTACTGCACTCATCAAGTGGAGAAGAAAATCACAGAATCTAAGGTAATATTTCAGCAGCAATAATCTGAATGGAAATGAGTGGGTGATGTTGTTGGTCAAGACCATGGGAGAGGATTTGCACTACTAATCAAGACACAAAAATCAAGACACAAAGTGATCCTTTATCTGCATGATACTTAACTTGTGGATCACTAAGGAAAGTCCTATCATAGGTATTCTTTATGAAATAAGTTGCAAAATATATTTATATCTGTGCATACAAAAAAAGAGATGTCAGGGTAAAAATACTACATATTTCAACTCTTCTCTATCACATCAAAATGCCAGATGTCTAAAAGTATGAATATGCTGAATCACAATCTGGCCAGTCTGTCTGACAGTGGAATAGTTGGATGGTTCCACACTAAACCGATTCTCTCTCTGTTGTCTGGACAAACCCTCAGAAGTTTAATTTGACTTCAGCAGTTTAATTCCTCTGCACTGCTCTGTTTGATGCCCATCGCTCCCTAAAAGCATCACAACTGTGAGTGGAGCAGATTTTAAAAGAAATGGTGTAATTTGCAGCTTAGACTTGAATAATCTTTTTAAGGCTAATGTGTTCTGCACAAGAAATAGTATTTAGTTGTCTGGAATATTTTGAGCTGCTTAAAACGCCTAATTGTCATTTTGATGAATGCAAAATAGGCACAAGGCAGATAAATGTCCACAGTGAATTGGCATTACAAATGGCAATACTTCCTCACACTGCTGCTGTAGGAAATGTGGATTTTAATTAGTATTTTACTTTAAAAGACATTGTTTCGCACAAGAAAAAGTCTCCTTATCTGCATGAACTTCAGACTGCTGAGCTAAACAGTGTAGCTGGAGTTTTCCTGGAGGTGACCCTCCATTAACAACCTTTCTGGAGACACACTGTGGTCTGAGGTCACCTGGTTCTAGGACAGAGTTTCTGTACTAAAATATGTTTCTATCACAAAAGACAGTCTCTCCTGGAGTCTCTTCAGGTCCTGTAGTTTATTTCTTCATTATCTCTAAAATTAGAGTTTGTTTGTGGCTAGTTATGATTCCAGTCAAATTGACACAAATCCAAAATTATTGTGTATTAATGGCACACTGACTGCACACTATTAGTGCAATATCTGGGCCCAAATAAACAAGAAAATTTACATTACCAAAAAAGACAACTAAATAGGAAAGAAACCGCAACAAAAACCCACAACACCCTCTTGAATTCACATATTTTGGAAACCAGTCCAATTTTCCCTCAACCCCAATGTCAGAAAGAGTTTTAGACATTACACTAAATACATGTTTTTTCATTTATAACAGCCCCTCTCTTTACAGTTCCACAATAATATAGCTTCTAGACTGTACTTGTATCTTTGTCTGTCTCCCCTCCCAGCTTTAATTTATTTCCATCCTTGTTACAAATATCTGAAAGCCAGCAGCAGTGTTTGAGAGCGGGCCTGACTAGGCTGCTTTTTATTATCTAGCAAGTCTGGTAAAAGATGTGAGGATGTGTTTAATTCCCAAAACTATCCAGTCACTTTATCTGTTGTTGAAAGAAAAGTGACAAATTTTTGGTTCTCAAGGGAAAGGTAGATTAGCAAGTGAGGATTTCCATGAACAGCACACCATTCTCTTTCTGCACTACTAGGGTCCACATTTATCAGGAATTTATCTATCTATTTTCCCAAATAATATTATAAGTAAGGGGTTATTGATTTCTGGAAAGCACATTGCAGACTGTGAAAGAAACTGCTGTACTTCTTTTTGCTAAAGACATCTGATGTTCAGAAGGTAAAGGATAATAAATTAGAATTCCAGACATTTTCTGCACCTGCTGCCTCTGGCCTCAGTCCCAGGATAACAACAGCTGAAATCATCCTTAACAGCACGGGCTTGACAGCAATGGGGACGAGACCCACTTGTCACTTACACAACATCTCCCTCCGTAATTAGAGATTTTGAAGGATATTCCTGCAGACTGGGATTCCTATCCAGGTGGCACCAGGTGCACGGGGCCACAGGACCAGGCCTGACAGAGCTCCACCGACTTCAATACCTGGCTGGAAAAATCCCACAGGGTGGGAGTTGGGGTACAGCTCCAGCTCTGCTGGGCTGTGCTGGATGCACAGCTTCAACCACAGAGCCTCTCCCGTGGGAGCAGGGACTCTGGGAGTGCTCCTGGGTGTGTTTGTTCCCCAGATCAGCATCTGAAAATCCCTCTCACTGCAGATCAAAGATGATGGGATAGACAAATAGTCCATTTAGATATTTCCAGGTGTGTCTCTCTAAAAGTTATTACCACTTTCTTGGAAAAATGTGGCTCAGGTAAATGTAAGCCAGTCTCCTCATGGAAGAACACATTCTGAAATATATTTCTGGTGCCGATTATAAGCTAAGAATAATTTATAAAAAAAAAATTCTCAGCAAGAACATATCCAATCTTTATCATGATATGAAAAAACATTATGATTTCCAGCTTGGTATTATTTTTATGAGATCCATTCTTTCTTAATAGAAACTTGAATAAAAACTGGTCTGGCCAAACCTCTCTATTTTATTTCTTTTATTGTAGCCATTAAATCAGCTTTCATTTCATTACTCTAATTGTGCCTGGGAGCAGCAACTGCCACCTTAAGGCACATAACCTAATTTAAAATGCTCACAGCTCATTCCACCTTAAAATATATTGCACTACTTAGGTTCAGCACAGCAGGTCAAGCTATACAACAGCACTCCTGTGATCAGAGGACTTTTTGGCAGTTAAATGAGGAGAAAGACTGAGGCAATGTAAAAAAAAAGTAACATTTCTCTTGCTTAAAAGATACACGGTAGTTGACATCACCATTTTTTATTTGTACCTTAAGTGTCTCCAGAGGATTCTTATTTAGGTAGAGATTTCTCACATAAGGAGCATTTCTTGGCACAGCACACAAACATCTAATTCACTTGGATGATTTTTACGGTGGGGATTATACATGTAAAGAGCCACCTTGCTGGGCTGTGAGGGGAAAATCCATAATGATGATGTATTTATCTGTTTGTGCTACTTGTGTGGGCCTTCCTCCCATTGTTTCTGACTGTTCTCAATCTTTACCTATTCCAGGTCTCCCTGTAAACTGCATTTCCCTCTATTTTATTGATGGGGAAGTGAGACACACAACAATAAAACAACTACCTAACATTACGTTGGGGTGCAAAAACAGAGCTGGCGTTTAAATTTAGGCCTCCTGCTTCCCGGGTGAGTGCTCCATATAAAAGATGCTGTTGTACCTACTCCTCCTTTCCTCTCTCATTACGCACCGAGCAGACTCACATTCCCTACAGCATTATTTCCAAAAGACTTTCCTCTGGCCGAGGGATTCCAGCTCCTGTAAACAAGGTAAATACCCTGCTTGAGGAGACGTGGGGCAGATCTTCGTTAGCAAGAAGCGCAATTACAAACCTGAGTTGTTGTAGGATGCAATAAAGGGGAAAACCAACATTTCCAGTCTTGAACATCTCTAAAAAGCCCACGAGCACATCCCACCCACCTGAAATCCCTGCCTGCAAAGCTCTGGAACCCAGGGCCTGGTCCTTACGGGACCAAAAAACGCCGAAAAGGAGACAAATCCATGAAGGGAATCGGGATCTGTGTGGTGTGCAAGGTCCAAGGGAATTCAGTACAAACAACTAATAAATATCTGCAACCTGACTGTTTGCTTTGGAGGGAGAAGGGATATTTTCCTTTGTCTTGCAGTGAACCAGGCTGATAGGAAATAACTCCCCACTCTCCTTGGAAGGCAGCAGCTACGGAGCTGCTCATTTCACCAGCTAAACAGACTCTAAGTGCACCTCAAAGCCAGGGGCACTGAGAAGGGACCAAGCAGTCCCTGGACCAGGCATAAACAATGAATGGATCCATTCCACTCATGAAGCTGTTTTGGATATGAGAGAGCAAGAGATGCACCAGTGGATCTTGACCAAAATCCCATAATAATCCTACTTTGACACATTCTGTGGTGTAACATCTGTGTAAGTACTTGCATAAACACATATTTACATTTTTCTAGATACACACATGCCCCACCCATCTATAAAACAGATTCTCAGGACAAGAGCTCATCTGTTCAAATACGTGTTCAAAAAAGGCAAAATACAGATTTTAAAACTTCCTCAAAACTTCTTTTTGTAGATATTTTTAAATAAGTTTTTCTCCTTCAAACAAATCAGCATATTTTAAAAATTCTTCAGTTGAAGTGTCATTGATGAAATACTCCAGGCTGGGGAACTTCACTATGTGATAAGAATGACTTAGTTGTGAGCTGAGGCATCCCAAAATGACAGTTTTCAGAAAACCCTGATTCTGTTTTCATAATGTAAATTAGACGATTGAGTGGCATATGGTTATCCTGTTGTTATGACATAGCCGTGTGTATTTTCTCCTCATCAATAAAATTAGAGCTTGAAAAAAAGCACTCATTTAAACTGCAGCATGAACAAAGCCCTAATTTAAACACCTCACACCTATAATGTGCAAGGATATGGATGTACATATGCATAAGCTGGATCCATATTACAGCTGACATCAACCTGCTTCAGAAGTAAGGACACCACAGTTATTCCAGCAGCCAAACTGCTGCTCCAGGATCAGGTCATGGACTTCACCTTCTCCTCAGTGCAGGAAGGTGAAGCCCTCCACAATGTGGCATCATTTAATTTGAATTCCTGATAATTAGGAGCCGGATTCCCAACTGTTGTCTTTTAGTCTATGAATTGTTTTTCACAACAGTGTCAAATTTAGTGAAAATACTTTCAGTGCTTTCCCTCAAATATTTTTGATCCCACTTGCACATCCTTTGATGAATATTTAATTACTTTAACAAAGTACAACAGCCCAGGTAACGAGGACATGAACCTGTTGCCTCTCTAGGTGCCTCAGGGGCAGAGGTTCAAAAACCTGCTACAATTCGACCATGTCCACACAAGTTCTGTAATTTTGCTGTCCAGATGAGGGACATGGGCCTCTCCTGCCTCCTTTTTGTCTGTGTGCCCAATAAAGTCAATTTTAACAGAAAACTGCAGTACTAAAATGAGTGGATCATTAATTTTTGAGTATCTTCCCTTGATACTTTATCTGAGCAGCTCTGGAGCAGAACACAAACATCTAATCCATGAGGATTAATTTTTACCACAGAGATTACATATGGTAAAATGTGTCATGTAAAATCTTTGTGATGCCCTGGTGGGATCAGGACATTGGAGAGAACGCTTGTTTTGAGAGTGGTTAGAGTAGAAGTGAAAAACAACATTACCTGAAGAGGCAGATGAGCACGAAGGCTTTTAGGCCACGTTCAGGCAGAACTGGCAATCACTCAGGGACTGGCTGATGGCTCCTGTGATGCAGGAACTTTTTTGTGCATATTGGCAGCTTCCTTCTAAACTCAACTTTGTAACCCAAGTCTCCAGCATGTTTAGAATTGCAGATGTGTGTTCTGAGAATTTGCAGTGTTTGCCAGAAAGACACTATATGATATTAGCACAGTTGGTTCTGAATTTTAAACCCAAATCTGATGTTCTATGACTCACAGCCTCAGGAAAGAATTAGATGAATATCTCATAAGGGGAGAGACATTGCCTGGAAATCTTTATAGAGGAGATATGCTGAATAATAACCATTATCTCCATATGACAAGCTACCATTCTATTTAGGATATGGTGTGCTGCTATACAAGCAGAGAATGCCACACAGATAGTCATATCTGAATTATCTTTAATATACCTAGAGTGCCAGAAATCAATGAAACTGCAGCAGCACAGACCTCACTCATTGCTTTTTCTTTCAGTTCATGGCCAGGATGCCTCAATAACTCCTCTGGACAGCCCACTCTGAAATCCAGAGTGTCCCAGCACTTCCAGAGTTGCCAGATAAAAGCTATGCCAGGTATCCAGCTTATGCTGTAATCACACCTCTCGTCCCAGCACTGCATCATCTCCAATTTGGAACCACACAATAAACCAGCACCTGAAATTAGAGGGTATTTACCAGAGCCTCAAGGTAGCTGCCCTTTAATTTAGGTAACCAGCACTTAATTTCCATGTACATCTTTCTTGTAACAAAGTCCCTCGCGGCACCTAAAAACAATTGGTACAATGTGAATCTGGCCCCAAAGAGATCTGAGAGGAATTTCTGTAAATAAAAATATTTAATACCCCTGGTTCTGAAAAGTCTGGGTCATCTCAGACTCTGGTTGTTATTAAACCTAGAGCGACCTTATTTTCAGGGTTTTCAGCTTCCATCATATCTTAGAATTTCTAGGCTTTGCACTGGGTATTCCTGTCTCTTCCAGGACTTGGGAGCACAATAGTTGGCTTGAAGAAATTTAAGTAAACTGTGTCCAAAGAATTATAACAGAGAAGTGAACAACAGCTTGTGGCATTGTAAGACTCGTGGTCCCATGTAAGCCAATCTGCTCCATGCATCCCCACTATAATTCTTTTTGAAAGGCACAATAAATGCTCATATAAACTGATTATAAATCACAAATCCTTTAATGACTTACAAGAGGACACTGCTTTGCATGGGGAGGAGGTGCACTTCCATTTGGCTGACTTTACTGCCTAACGAGGCTCACATCTGGAACAGCAGGATTTATGGCACCTTCAGGCCATAATTCTGTGAAAGTAGCATGGAAGCAGCTTCTTTTGTTGTGCATCTCTAGGAGATGCCCCCACCAAATAGCTCAAGAGTAGCTGAGTTACTCCTCTGACTTACGAAGTATTTTTCATTTCTTTTTTACAGAGAAAACCTCTTGACATTGTCCTCAAATGTCCTGAAGTTCAGCAGTAGGACGTAATCAATATTCAAATAACACATAATTTGCTGAATTTAACACAATAGCACCCAAAATTCCTAACAGAAATGGAATACTCACAGTAACCTGGTGCAATAGAAATACACAGTGTAAGGTTCCTTGTTCTGGAGAGTTTTTGTGTTCAATAGCCAAAAAGGCCAGAGAGTGGAAGAGAACCCATGGGTTAATTTGTGTTTGGTGGATTTTAGGGTTGCTGTGGTGTTTCAGCACTGCTTACCTCTTCCTTCCTCCCTCCTTGACACTTCTTTATCCCTTTTTCTTACTGGATTCACGGTGAATCTCTGGCTTAATCTTTGTGAACGGGAGAAGGACAGTACTGGAACATTCACTCACTCGCCCTCCAGTTTCTGCTCACAATCATTGTGAGAAGAGAGGGAGCTGCAACAGAAATGGGTGTGTTTTAGCAAATATCCGGCATTTCTGGCTTTGTACTTGTACATCCCATGTACCATTTCTAGACTATGCCCAGGAGGAGTTTGTGTGCTAATGCTTGCAGATTTGGCTTGTGAAAAGTGCCTCCATAAATAGAATTATCCTTTAAACATCAGTTACTCTCCCTCCCTGCTGAGCAGCATCTTTCATTTTTCACAAGGTGCAGAAAGAACCTACTGATGAGAATGTCCTTTTGCTCCTCTAGAAAAGGAAACTCTTAAGCCCCTCCAGCAAAACATGTCCCTATTTAACGAGTAACTGAATAAATGCAAATTCCATGGAGCTTTGCTTAATGGGCCAAGCAAGTCCTCCAGTTCAAAGTTGAAGAAATCATGGATGCTCACTTAGAAATACTCCTTTCCCTGTGAAGTTCAGCTCTGCACAGAATCAGGGAAATAAAATCAGCTGAGAAGGATATACACAGATTAAAAGGATATACACAGATTTAAAAAAACTCCTAAACCTCTCAAAATTTCAGATGTAACAGACTAAATATTCTCAGGTATGTATATAGATAAAGTGATTTTTAGCTAAGTGGCAAGAAAGACATGACTTTGCATCAAAAATTAGGCTGATGTGGTAACACTGAGTCCAACAGTGCTGATAAGTCAGGCTTTGCCAGTCCCAGACAAACTGCAGCAAAGCCTTCATGACTCAAATATTAAACTTTCAGAAAAGCTTTTGTTTCCTCCCGTGCTGCTCACCTGAACAGAATGATTGGTAAACATCTGCAAAGACACTGCTTGTTCCCTTTACAGCTCTCCTTAATCTCCAGTGCCATAATGGACCCGCAAAAACAGTGACAGCTTGAATTGGACAGCTCAGGACCGACACTGCTGCATTACATCTTAAGAAATATTGTCTCCTGGGCTGTTCAAGCTCCTTCATAAGCAGCTGTGGTCTTTTTCTTCTCCTGAGAATGCAAGATTTAGGGGAAAAAACCCCTAGATATTTCTTTAAAATACAGTGCTTTAGTACAAAGCACCTGAAACGGGAAAACAGCAGCAGCCCCAACTCCAAAACCTCTCGTTTCTTACTGCCCTGTCAGATCTGAGAAGCTGTGATGTGTTTCTCTCCTGCATACAGAGGACAACCCCAAAAGCACAAACAGCACCCGTGGTCTACCATGGGTGCCAAACGGCAATGTTCTAATCCACTTCCTTCCAACATTACTCCTTGTTTGGGATCTCAGATATTATTTTGAGGCTCAAGGCAAAAGTTTCAGGGCCCAGAGAATATATATAATGTGTAATAGAGAGCTCTCCAGAGAAGTGTGGCTTCTGGAGCAAGGGGAAAACATGAACCTAAACATTTCTAAGGGACAAAACTAACGGTGATGAAGTGGTAACAAGATTTAGCTGGATAGAACTAATTACTCATGGTAGGGGATGAGAGCAAGGGTCTGCTTTGGCAATAAGGGAACTTACTGAAAGCAAGAACAACTAAATATGGGCTTGATTAGGGGAAAGATTTTCAAAATTCAATGTATAGAAGTAATCAGACAGAAAATTAGAACAGGAAAAATGGCACCAAGTCGCTTGGAGTCACGCTATGAAAGAAAGTAGATTTTCCTTATCCATGACATTCACAGTGGACTAAAGCTCCTATTTTTTGATCAATCTTGCCTTATCACAAAGACATTTATTTTCTAGTCGTGAATGACTGGATTCAATTAAAATATGAGCTCGCCTGTCAATTAAATTGAAACAGAAACTCTCTCGACATTCAAAAGTAAACATAAAAAATCACCAAGTACTACCAGAGGCTGCCATGCTTAAAACTCTTCATATGCAGGAACAGAATGTATTCTGCTGCTGGATTACTGTAAAATGCGAGTTTCTATTACCTTATGGGGGTTAAGTTAAAGAAAGAAAAAAGTTATAGTCCTTTCAAAAGTCTAAGGATTTAATTTTTTTTTTAAATTCCAACAACAAAGACTACAATAGCAGTGCTATGTAGATATGTAGGGGTATGATGAATTATTGGGTGACTTAATGGAGTCACTTTTCATCTACACTTAAAAGCTACCAATTCTTTATTAAGTTTACTTACTTAACCTGCCATTTCATCAGGTGCAGGGAAGCTTTGCTGACAGCTCAGCTTAGTTTAGCTTGATGAAGTGGAACTTTGCTACATTTAAATACACGTGCCCTTGGTTTGAGGCCCTTAGCTTATTTCAAACCACTGAAATTAAAGTGAGATGCTGTTGCTACCTGTACTCTGAGTATAATATTTCCTTATGAATTTGGTCTTGAAGCTGTACTAAAACATCTTTTGAATCTCCCCAAGAGGAAATAAATATCAAAATTTCATCTCTCATAACTCCGACGACCCACAGAAAGTACACTACCAAGAGCGGAGATTCCCAGGGGGTGGCTCTGTGAGACAAAGGTCACATCAGCCAAGACCAGCCCTTAGGTCACCTCTTGTGCCCCTCAGCTGTGGAGAACCCGTGCCTGGGCTGTGCTGGTGCTTTTTTTGTGGCAGGAGCTCTTCATCCTGCTCCTGCAGCAGGAATGCTCCTGGCTCAGTCTGTCTGTGATGCTGAGGGAATTCCCTTTAGCGTGAGCAGGGATTACCAGGGAAGTGCCCATGGAAGTCGGCCTCTCATGGGAAGCTTTACCCCTCAAACAGCATGAGGTTATTGGAACTCTGATAGGATTTCTCAACTGTCAGGAAGCAGAGCTAAAATTCCCTTGTTAATAGTTAGGGCTAACAGATACACAGTGAGCCTGAAAAGCAGAGTGATCTTAAACTGCTCTGAGACTGTTATCAGCAGGCTTGGGGTTTGTGGCTTGTGCCTTCTTTAAAAACAGACCACCAAAAAAGGTCACTTCACACTTCCCTGGTTTTCATTAGTTTTGCATTTAGCAGGATTGTTCTTTATTCCTTCCATCCTTCTATTGATCCGGGGGGAGAGGAGGCACAGAGGGAAAATGACAAATAGGCTGCATTTGACCCTTCCCTTCTGTCATTTGTTTCACGGGTAAGTGAGTAGAAATGAAGACAGCATGTTCCACGCCGAGTGCTGAGAGCACAGAATATGGCCTCCAGCTAGAGCACAAATAATTTCTATGCATGATGAATCCTTTCAATAACAAGGGCCCTGCTAATGCGGGATCAAATCACAGTCATTAGCTCTTGGCACTGTTCTTAAAATGATATAGAAATCCAAGCAGCATCCAGCCATGCTCCTGTACCACACACTCTAGCCAGGCTTTCAGCTGGCAATTTACTTTTGTCATCAATGTGCTGGTATAATTAGAAAAAAACAAAAGCCATCTGATAGGATAAACTCCTCTAAAAGCAATAACCTGCTTAAGGAAATGATGGATCATTCTGAAATAAGGGGCTGTGGTGTGAATCTATTGATGGATGCATTGATTCTGGGACTGTTTCAAGACCTGTGGCCTGTGTGATGGGTGATTTTCTATGGCACGTTACAAACTATTGAAAAAAAGCCCTATATTCCAGTCCTGATTATCAGCCACCAGTGCCTTTTGAAATCATGGCGCTCAGAAGGAGTCACACTTACTGCAGCAAAAAAGCTTTCAAACTGAGTTCAAGCTCTTTGACCTTGATCTAGAAGCTTCACAGAGTCATTTAGAAGAACTTCTTGTTGCCTCAAGCCATCTTTTAATTCTTTTGTATTATTATTTTTACATTGTAGTTATATTCCTATTCTAATTTATAATAATATTATTGATATTATTATTGATAGGCTGAGAAATTTTAGTAATATCCTGCAATGTGTAAATTATATATTCTCTTAAAATCCCCAAATAATTGCTTTGCCTAAGTTAAGCAAATGTAGTATTTTATTTTTAAACAGCACTTTCTTGACAGATTTTTTTTATTTGCACTTGCTTTTGATAACTGTGCATCCATAAAGATATTTTACATTTTGTTCTTAATGGATTTTTTCATGAAGAGAAAACCAGTAATTAGTAAAGAGTTCTACTTAGATGGATGCTTCGGTATTCCCCATGTTACTGTTCTTTAGGGAACAGTGTATGGCAAAATAGATACTACTATTTTATAGATGAGGTTCACAGAAAATTAAACTTCAGCCTGTGTTTCGCGTTCTCTCAGTGCAGATAAGGGATGTCCCCTGCCCCCTGTATATATTTTTGGCAGTTAATCCACTTGAATAATTACAACTTTCATAAATTCTCACAGTGCTATTGTGTTTGCTGGGTTAATACAGCACTGAGATCGTGGGTCTGTTCAGAGCTTGTCAAGTTGAAATGGACTCCATTTGTTACCCAATTAGTCTGCAGAAAAATGCTGGTTATGGATTCCCTGGAAGTGCCAGCAGGGCAGTGAGCACACGGCCAGGCTGCCCACCCTGTCTGGAGGGAGCCCCCCGAGTGCAGCTCTGGGGCCTTTGCTGATGTCTGCCCAAATCCAGGGTAACCTAACAATAAAGTCTGCCTTCTAGACTGTGACAAAAAACCTGCTGACCAAGGAATTCCAAAATTCTTTGAGGCTTAGCTAACTCCAGAAGCATCATCAACATGAAAAACCAGATACTTGAGGGAGGCTCTGCTAGTGATGCACTCTGGTTTAAACTCAACCAGAACACGCTGCTGCTGGGGTCTGGGAAACACCATCAGATGCTCAGATTTGTCCATCCCAGGCTCAGACAGACGACACCCATCCAGGCCGAAATTCAACATCAAAGATAAAAGGTTGGTGCGGTGGTCTACTGATACCTCTCCCTACTGCTCTCTGAATTCCCTATAAACACAGTGCTGAAGCAGCCTGCATCAAACTGAGCCAAGAAAGAGGATCAAGAGGGATAACACTTGAAAGTTGATTCCATACACGCTTTTTTTTGAAAACAACTTTTTATGATGCTGCCATATGATCTCCTCTGGAAGAGGATATGTTCTTTTCCCAACCTATTATGCTGACTTCCTATGAAACCTTGATTAAAAATAGAAGACTTATTTTGGAAGAAAATTCCAAGTGATTTTTATATTTGAAAAGAAAATGTAATTATTTTTTAAATGCCTTGACTTTTCCCTCATCCAAAAAAACCCCAAAAAACCTTAAATGCAACACCTTAAAAACCCAATGATGACTCCACCTCACTGCTGAAGTTATAAACCAAGTGGACATCACTGGTGACAACAACTGAGAACATCTGCGCTCCTTCTGGGATTTACTACAAAAACTGATCAGTACAAGAGGACTCGAAGCAGCAGAAGGGAAATGCGGTGCCTCTAGACAGCTGATTGCACATTTGTGGCTAATGACAAAGCTTATAGAGCAATATAACCACTTCTTTATTTAGGAACATTGGATCCTGTTCTGGAAAACACCTTAGCAATCACTATATGTAGCTCTCTTCTGTTGCAAGCTACCATATTTTACATGCTCCCTGCTATAAACTAGAATTAATTTGCTGTAATGTAATATGAAGATCAAAAGTAGAACAATATTTTTGCCTTCTCTTCAGTCAGTTTGTTTCATCTAAAAGAAAAATCACAGCTTGAGCTGTGTAATCTCAGCCAAAGATAAATCTCAGTTTATTATGTATCAAGACTTCCTGGGAAGCCATTTGGCTGAATTAAGCTCATCCTTCCTTTTTTGTGACAACTCATGTCATGACATTAAAGGTCATGTTCCTTCCTTTCTGTCACTTTAAATTATGCCATCAATATAAAGAAGTGATTCAACAGAGAATGTAATAAATGCTACAGAATTATTAAAATCATGCTAGGTGGCTGCTTTTCATACATTCCTGCAGCTCCTTTCATGATTTCAGCTAACACTTTGCATTCTTAACAGGAAAAACAGGTGCCTTGAATATAATAGAAAATAAGATGAGGATGAAAGTCTGGGGAGGAGGAGTAACTCAAATTCCAGTCACGCCATGCCTATAATCACAGCAATAGCACCACACACGCATTCATTAAGGAAACATTCAGTTACCCTCTTTGCAATCACGTTTAAAATGATTTAGCTCAACACTCTATCCCCAAAAGCATACATCTGGACTGAAATAAGAAATAAATAATTTAAAGGGATAAATGTTTATTGAAAACATTTGCATCTGGCTCAATCAAGTGCTTAGTTTTTACTTTTCAGTATCACTATTTTACTTCCATGGTGTTCTTTGGCTTTTAAATGAGAAATTTAGGTTTCATTTTTCAAACAAAGCACCTTTCTGTTTCCCCCACCTTCTGGCAGAGAGTCCCAATCTCCTTGCTAAAAGATGACTTGGAGTTCCCCACCGGAAGCACAAATTGAAGGAATAATCCAACTGTAGACACACCATTTACGTTAATGGTTGTGAAAAACCAACCTGGAGAATTAACTGCCACAGAGAAGCAGAATGTGTGTGCTCCCTTTGTCAGAGGAAGCAGCAAGAACTCTGGGAGAAGGAAATAAAACAATATTTTTTTATGTGGCTGCAGATTGAGATATGGCTCTTTTCCACAGGTTTAATTAGTACGGAGGCAGATTCCCATTTTGCAATTTCTCTTCCTTAATTGATTCATAGTTCTATTTTTGAGTTAAAATTCTGCATCCAACTCCACACATTACACATCCCAGGAAGCAGAAAGAAAGTCATTTGCGAAACAGTTGAGCAGCTCACTGTGACATGGATAGAGGTGACTAAAGAATTTGTTTAAATAATATGAAATACACATAACAAGGGTGTGGGGAGCAGGAATATCAAGGGAGAAGAACCATTCAGTAGCACTGGAGTTGGAAAAGCCAGGGAAAAATTTTAAAAAATGGACTGTAGAGCACAGCAGTGAAAAGAGGGATGAGAGGAGGGGAAAGGGAAAGAGATGGCTGAGGCAGCAGGGCAGGGAATAAAATCTGCAAAATAAAACTTTGCACAGAAATAACACCTGGAGTCCATCTCGGCCAAGGGGCTCTCTGCTTATGCATTTCAAGTGAGAAGAACTGCCTGCTCTTTCTACCCAGTAATTACAGCCAACATCACTTTAGAAATTTAGGTGTGAACAAAGCACAAGGACCTTCTGTGTCTCCCGGTCAAGCCTCACCTCCACGAAAACCAAGACAGATCCTACAAACGCTTTTGTGTATAAGTCAGACAAATCTTCTTAATAAAGTCAGTATTTCAATTACAAAGCCAGCAACTACTCAAATGTAAAGTTTTATTGTACTAAACCCCCTAAAAATGACAATGATGCAGAACCATCAAGCTGCATTATAGGCTTAGGTCTCAAAATATTTGGATTTCATTAGCTCAGCAATGAGGCTTCCACTGCATGCTAATCATTCATTAATGCACTTCTCCTTAGAGAGGGGACCAAGTCAAACATGTTCCTTTTAATTTGATTTTAAAGGAACATATATAATACATGTGAACTACGTATAGTTTTGGACCTCAAGAAATAATCAGCAGTAGCTCATGACTGGGCCATGATATTCTGCAGGGAATTTTATACAATGAAGGGAAAAAAACTCTGAATAACTTACACTAAAATCTGCTTGATTTACAACCTTCTGTTCTATCTCTGTGGGAGACAGCTATGGCAATGAATCTACATTTAACAAAAGAAGTTGCTAAGCTCCAAAGACTGGCCAGTCCAACTTAAATAAACTGACAAGGAGAAAACAAAATCCCAGGGATTCCAAGAAAGGGCACAGAGAGCTGTTACAGGATCTGATTTAACTGCAGCCTGGCTAAACCTGAGCCACCACAAGGCTGCAATGGACCTAAACCCCGTTTTGCCAGGCAAACACAGCACAAAGACTCCCAGGCCAAGGATCTTGCAATCAAAGTGAAAAAGAGCTAAGAAAGACCATTGGAATCCAAGGAAAAAGGAAACAAAAGCACAGCATTAGTGAGGGCTGAAGCAAGCCCTGCTAGTGCTAAGTTTCTTGCAGCAGAGAGTTTGAAGGAGCACAGAGGAGGAGAGGAGCACACCTTCCTAGAGGTTCCCAAGGAGCCTTTGGCAAGCTCAGGCTGTCCCAACACCTCATACTGAGCTGGTCAGTGCTGGTATCACCCCTCAGTGTTCAAAACACCAGATTTGAAAATTTCTACCTGTTCTGGAGGCAAACACTTAGACTCTTACACAGGGAAAAATGCCCCTGAACAAGCAAAGCATTTGCCAGAAGATAGCAGGAGTAAAGGCTGAGCAACACCCTCAGGTGGTGTAGCCCAACTTTTAGAAAAGATTCCTTCTTAAGAAAACTGAGGACATTTAATGCATTTTTGGAACTGTTGGAAAAAACCAAACAAACAAACATCCTTTAGGTTCTTAAAATCCTACTGCTTAACAGGAGACGAAGTCTTGAATATTCATTATCTTCCTGAATTGGAATGAGTGTTGGAAAATGAAAAATCAGGAGATGGCAGAAACAGGGAAAACAGCCAGACTTCCTCTGTGTGAAACATATGTGTTAGTTTTGTTGAAAAATAAGGAGAAAGAAGTTCTTCAAATCGCAGCCCACAGGTGACTATTTACTCGTACAAACCTCACACCGAGCTCCTCGCCTTTCCTGCAGCCTATTCTTTGAGACCAACTCAGGCATTAATTACATAAATGACCCCGCTACTTACAGCGGGGTGCAGAGATCATCCCACGCTTGGGAAGGCAGGAATTTGGCCTTGGAGAGGCTGCTGATTGCAGTGGGCTGTTGTGCTGGTTACCAGTGGGTGCGCAGAGCAGTTACTCACTCTGGGTAAGTGTCAGGGGGAGATCCCCGCTGATTCTGGGGATGAACCATACAGACAACAGCCATGAACACGGGAGAAGTGTTTGTGACCCCTGAAGAGGCAGCTTTGGGAGGGGTTCCACAGCCTGCAAGAGGGGAAAGCTCCCGTCCAAGGCTCCAGTCAGTGCTGCTGGGGGTTTTTAACCCTTAGCAACAAATCGAGTTCTTCAGGATCAGCTGTCAAGGATCAGCTTCGGAAAGGATGTTCATTAAAGTGTTTCACAAATAAAGGTGCAACAGATAAAAATAAAGCAGCTCTTGAAGGGAAGGAACGCAAGATGTGGTGCTGAAGAGGATGCTGAGAAACACAACCAGGAATGACTCTGCTCAGACAGAACATTTGGCTTTTATACAAGGTTTCAATGGCCAAGTTTAGTAAACTGTTTGTCTCAAGGTACAGAACTTTATCAGAATTGCAGGCACACAGATCTAGAGGCATTCTGATGTGGCTTTCCCACAAAAAAAACCCAAACCACTCAGAGGTATTCCATAATTTTGTGTTGCTGCTATAATTTAAGATATTTATGAGAGAGACAATATTGACATTCTGTATTTCTTATGAAATTAATTGCTTTATGCATTATCATTATTCTGATTGGAAGACTGAGTTCTGGAATAGCCTCTCTCCCTCCCTTGGGCATTCTGATTATCTGCAGGGAAAAGGGACACGGGTATTTTAAAGGAGATATGTTTAGGTTCCACTAAAATACCATGACAACCTTCAGAATTATTCACTTTCAAAGCTATTCCAGAATAATCTGTGAAGTAACATCAAATATTTCATACCATTATGGCAGAAAATGAAAAGTGTTCCATTTCATGCTTAATTTATTTTGTAATTATAAATCTGTTGGTAAACAGTACCATAATAGGCTTTGCTTTGTGCCTGCTTTATGCTTCTGAACTCTTAGAGTTTTAATATGTTTTCAATACAAAAACATGATAATAACTGCTCCTGGAAATGACTGGCTGGATGAGTTCATCCCTAAGTAAATTTTAACATTAATCACACACACTTCCTAGTAAGGAACATTAAAAATAACAGATAGAAAACAGTCTGCCAATTTTTAAACATCAGAATAATAAGAGGTAATAATTTCTAACTAGAACAGTTTGATATTAATTCTACCATAACAATAATCTTTTCAGAAAAACAGGAAGAACATTTCTAATTAAAACTACTTTTGGTATAAAAAAGTTAAACCAGCACATAGGTGACATCTCACAAAGCCAAAATCTCATATTTTGCTTACTCCCTCTGCTGTACTCCTGAAAATGAGAATTTTGGTTTTCTCCTGACATATGAATGAGTGCTTAGGCTTCCTGTTGCTCTTTCTGAAGCTTCACAATCACTTAAGATAGTAGAGGTTGGTATTTAAACATCTCTATTACCAAAATTACAGCATGTTAATTCATTAACAGACAGCCTTTACTGTATTTGGGGAGGAACACCTTTCATTTGGCTTCTTTGTGGCAGCACATTCTCCTCCCTGAAGCAGGAATAAGCGCTGCCTGTACAACTACACACACGTCAATCATCAAAAGAGCCTTCCTATCTATATATGAAAAATACATGTGTAATTAGAAATCTATTTGGAACAATAGCCTCTCTTCTACGAGCCTTTGCTCGTGTCTGCATTCAGCCTTTATTGCTGGAGGGAGCATCACGCCCTCTACTATTTGTAGCACACCCTGAGTAATTTCACATTTGCCAAGCTGTTGACAACTTCACCCCCAGCTCCCACAAGAGCTATGGATTTGCAGAACACACGGATATTGGAACTCATACGCCAGCAGAAACAAGCACAAATATTTGCAAGGAATCAGGAAGCCTCCCTATCCGGTGACAAGCATTAGGAAATCCTGGCTTTGCATATAAGATAAGTTCAGTTTACACAGCCTTACACCCAGGCTGGGATTTCAGCTTAGGTCAAGAGGAAAGTTCAAGTAGTCAGCTCCTTTCTGTCATTAAATTATTTATCAGCACAACTGCACAACACACTCCAAGGCTCTTCCATCACTGCACCCAGAGTGAGAGAGGGAACTCTGCCAGGCTCTATTTGAGGAGAGCTGCTCCCCTTCCTGAGAGAGGGGCCGTGCTGGGAATACAGATTGAAGGCCAGCCTAGGCAGGTGTTTATGAAGCAGAGTGAGCACCGTGGCAATTTCTCACTGAAATCTCTCAGGACTGCATAATCCTGAGGAGGTGCTGTTGGGAAGGGAGGTGGAAACTCAGTGGTCACTCAAATAAATCCAAGCACGGGCTGCACAGAGCGACTCTAACTGCAGGAGGGAATTCCCTCATAGCCTCCCTCTCCCAGCAAACCTGCTCCTAAGAAACGGGCAGGAAGGGACTGCATCATTTAATAGTGCAATATGTATTTAAAATAGTGTGTAATAACAAAAAAAAAAAAGTATACAGATGTGTAGATATAGAAACTGAAGTCAAAATTCAAGCAGGAAGTTAAAGTTCTTTTTACATATACACACAGCCCACAAAGTTTTAAAAACAATAGTCTTACAAATATTTTCCTTGATTTGTAACAGAATATTTTATAGAAAATAATTTAACAAGTAATCTTTTCAGGCTTACTTTTTTCTGTATTTACTGGAGGAGTAAATACTTTTATTTTATAGTGATACCTTTCCATATACAAACATCTGGCTTTATTTTTCAAACTCGTTTATACCCCCTACCTTTTGTCAAGATTTAAAACTGATTAAGATAATGCTTTAGCTCTCATTTTGTTTCTTAGAAACATTTTAATCCCTTTTGATGTCAGGACTACAGCCAAGCTGACAACTGTATTTTAAACTAACCAACATTATCCAGACAGAGGAAAGAAACAGCTACTTATAAGATTAAAATTCCATATTAAACTTGTGCAGTTTAGTAAAACACTGATGTTTCAGAACTTGAGTGTTATTTTAGGATCCAATTAGATTATTTTCATTTATACAATTTACTAATGTATTTATTACATTAATCAAATTATTCCATGTACAACAAGAGAAATAAAAAATGAAATTGCATTGTTTCAAAATTTGTCTTTAGAGATAAACACATTTAGCAGTTATGCCTATATGTATTTATCTGCACATTTATATTCAAACAAAAGCAATTAAAGAAAAAGTGTATTTTACTGGGTAATTTCCTTGCAACAAATTATTCCACTAACTCCATGAAAAGTTATTAAAGTGATTCTAATTTATGTATTAATAAAATATGCAAAGAACACACATGCTGTCTCTGTGTTCACTCAGTACACAGGGATCCTGATAACAGATTTTACTTTTGTCATTTCTTTCCTTTGCTCTCTTCATAAAAATAGATTTAATTCCAAAGAACTGTGTGGAACTATCTCTACATTATTAAAATGGCATTAAGAAGAATCTTCCTATATCGGTATAAGGAATTTATTGGTATATTGTGTTTACAGCAGTGTTTTCAAGAAGGAACCAGTCCTTTGGTGAAAATGCTGGGAATTATTCCAAGGAAAATAATTTAAAATATGGAACTTGAAGTTAGCCCTGTCATCTTATAAAAGAGTTTGGGTCGGTAACCCTGCTGTACCTTTAAAAATTTGGGGAAATCTAAACTCTAAGTGTGGCTTTCCAAGACCTGCACTCTTGACTCCTCAGAGCGGGCTTTACTAAACTGAAACACCAGGCTCAGGAGCACAGGAATCTGGATGCCAAAGCTCCTCATTAATGCAAAACGTGAATCAAATTTCACATGTCTTCAGGCAATACAAACCCCCCAAAACTGTACCTGACCCCGGGTGTGTATGGTCAAAATGAACACAGGACTTCAATTGGATTGATTGAGAAAGGCTCTAGGTTTATTTTCCCGGTATCATCCAAATAGAAGGTCATTCAAAAATCCTTTAGGCTGTGCATTTTAAATGATTTTGTCATGAGAAATTAATTTACAGGCTTATGGACTTTGCAGAAATGATAGATTTCTAAAGACTTTTTGAGCAGTGAATGATGAACTTTGCCAGCCTCCTCAACACTGGCTGATTTAGTTTCCTGAATAAGTGAGGCAAGTGGGGGTCTTATCTCTGTGCTGAGGTCAAACGATTTCTGATTGGAAGCAGCAAGAATAAAAGACAAAAATTTCTACCTTCTAACACATCAGAACTCAGCACAAGACCAGATCACTCTCTCATACAGCAGCACAGTTCCATTTCAATGTCTTCAGCAGGAATTCTCAAGAACTATAAGTAGGAGACCTTGGCTAAAATCTGTCAATGCAAAGCAAGAATTTTGTTTCCCCTTCACACTGAAAAAAAAAAAAAGAAAAAAGATGTTTGAGAACTAAAGGCGTTAATTTTCTGTGTATTTTGAAGCCATCCCAGGGCCAAGTTTTCAATTTTTGAAATAAAACCTCCTCTTTAACATTGAAGACTTTGTACCTAAATGCTATAAAGTCTATCGTTTGGGAATGTTTTTTTCATCCTAGTATTTCCTTCGTTAAATACTCTGCATCAATCAAAACAAATAAAAAATATTTTATATCTCTGATATCAAAAGTTGCTTTAGAGAATTTGACATTCATGAGAAGAATTGAATCTGTGGCATCAGCTTGAGCTTGGTAATGGGCCAAAATCTGGACAACTTTGATTGTTTAGAGGTGTTATCTCAAATCCAAACCAGCAGCCAGCACAACCAAGGCTAACATCTGCCTATATATATATATATATTTACATATTTCTAGAAATTTTGCTCAATTCCCACTTTACAGCTCCAAATGTCACCTGTTCCCAGTAGTCACACCCCATTCGTGTTGCCCCCAACCATTATGCATTATAAATTCCATGATTCTTTAGAATACATGAATTTATAGCCTCACTTTTGTCCCCGACCCAGCTACACGTTGATGAATGAGATCCCAGACTAGATAGGTAAATAGAAGGAGGGTGAAGGATGGGAGCTTGCAATGTATAATTTATTACAAGCACCACAAAATACCAGTGCTGAGAGAAAACAAATTATTGGCTTCTCATGCAGTGACCATGAGAAGGTGATAAATATTTCATTATATAGTACTCATCAGACATTTGAATAGCTCATCTGTCCCATTTATGCCAGCTAAAATGAATTCAACCTATCAGTGGCAAATGTATTTTTAATGTTTCTCTACCTTCTGTGGAAGGGGCAGCTAAAAAGTCCCTCTTCCCCAAGAATCACATTATTCGTTTGATTACACACTGTAAACTGTTTATTCTTGAAGAGGCTTTTCTTGTTCAAAGCAGCCCTTTCCATCTTAGAGAAATTTCATGCCCAATGTTCATTCCACTTTCGAGGAAGCAGAAGTTACCAAAGCTGTTTTTCCAAGCTGTGAGAACGTGGTCTCTTGATGGGAAAACACTTACCTCATGCTAAAATTAAAACCACTTGGAAACACCTACAGGCTCTCTTTCCTTCAGAAAAGAAAAGTCGAGCCAAATAACTCCAAGTGGCCTCTTGTAAGAAATACAATCGTGAAAAGTCAGCAATTACCTGCATTAAAAAGGCCCATTTCAGCTGAACTGGTGCCTGTTGCCTCTCAAGACTGTGCACAGTTGCTTTCCAGTGGAGAGCAGAACTTTCAGAGATATTGAGGAGCTGCAATAGGGACATAAAGTTATAAGAACCTGGTACAAATCCCTCATAAGAATGAGTAATTGGAAGCCCTTGGAAGCTCTTATTCCCAAGGCTCAGTTACCCTCCTTGGAGTACAGCAAGTGCTGTCAAATTTCTCTCTTTGTTGTCCTGCTGTTCTTTACTCCAGCACTATCAAGTATTATGAGCAAAAAAAATAAGAC
This sequence comes from Dryoscopus gambensis, assembly GCA_013389985.1. Taxonomy (NCBI): domain Eukaryota; kingdom Metazoa; phylum Chordata; class Aves; order Passeriformes; family Malaconotidae; genus Dryoscopus; species Dryoscopus gambensis. The sequence continues at coordinate 72,350 of WEIT01029663.1, read as the reverse complement.
CAAGAAATTTGAAATTCCTGGTTCTAGGTCTCAATTTACTTCCCAGAACGTACCTCTTGTAGGCATTCAGGCTGGGAACCACACTGCTCCTAATCCTAAATAAAACCTTGGATTTAACATGAGTTTTAGGTGCTAAATCAAAAATCAAGAATCAAGGATTCAAAAGACATTTATGTCAATTCCCTGCTTACCCTTCTGGAACTTCCTGTATCAGGAATCATCCAGGCTCAGGAGCTGTTAACCGCAGCTAGTTAGCATTGACTTCTAACCCTAAACTTTTCAGAAATATAGGAACCAGCCAGAAATAAAGAATTCAACTCTACTTATGCTAAACCTATGCTTACATCTTTGGGTCTTGTTGAATACCTCACTTATTTGGACATGCAGCTTCTGCTTTTCCTAACCCTGTCTATTCAGGCCTTCCAAAGTCACTTCTCTCCCTAAAACTTTGCTAACACTGCCTGCATTGGGCTTCCACAGGCAGCTCTTCTCCTGGCTTTATTCCCTAGAGATGGAATGGGCAGGAAAGAACAAAGAATTGAGAGTCCTGAAAATACAACTACCAACAGCTATTTAAGGGTTGGCTTTTGGGTTCAGAAACAGGGAATTCCTTTCATTTCTATATGTTTCTGATATCCTTTGACTTGCATCACTTATAATCATCTCTCTGTTGCCATGGTGCATATGAAGCTCTCAATAGTGAGCGGGCTCACTGTCTCTGCACTGACAATAACAAAGAACACAGATGGCCACTGCTATTATTCCCACTCCCTCTGTGTCCTTGTGCACTTGATGGAGTCTGGAAAATGCCTGTGTTACTCCACCCATATAATATTGACCGCCACAAAAGCTGCTGGAGCAGCAATAACAAGATGGAGCACAAAGAGATTCAAACATTTCTGCCTCCCAGTAACAAAAATATACGAGCCCTTACATCAGAGACAGAACGTCCTATAAAGGGGATTGAAATGAAAAAAAAAAAATAGGAAAAATATGCTTTGATAACACCTGCTTAGATGAAGCAAGGTCAGAGAATCAACAGTAACCTGGGGCTGTTGATGGAGCTCAGTTGCCTGGTCCTTCTTTGATGAAATCACCACTGACATGATGAGTAACACAAAAAAGGCAAAAAACAACATTGTGCCAAAAATCATCAGCTGCTAAATGAACTGATCCATCAGAATACAGCAGAGAACACTTCATCTCTTCATGCTCCTCATATCTCAGTGAAGTACCCTATCTTCCTGAGACTTTTCAGAGGTATTCTGTCTTGCTGTCTCTGGAGAAAATGTTCCTCTGGTGAAAGCAGAATATTTTGGACACCAGTAAGAAAAGTACATCTATCAAATATGAAGGATAAGGTTAGGAAATAATTCTTTTTAACCAAACAACTTCAAAGTGCCAAAATGTTCTTGTGAGTGGCCAAATATTTAAATCTCAGAACAGTTTAATTTCAAAAAAACACTACTTTTAATCTGAAAGTCAATTTCATTACAAGGAAAAAAAGCATGAAACAGATTTTTTGCCTAAGTATTTTGTGTTTGAACACTCTGGTTCTATTCCCGTGCATGTTCCAATGGACCCCAGCACTAGCACTGTTTCCTCTTTTTCCAGGCTGTATTTTGGGAATGAAAACACAGTATTCTAATGCAGTATTTATTATTATGTTAAGCTACATCAAGATTAGACCAACATTTTACCTTCAATCTATTGAAAATTTTTGATTTCTGTTTCTGATTGACAGGAGCAAGAACCAAAGTCTGAGGTGTTCTTTAATATGCAAACCAGAGACATTATTTACACTGTTTGTAGTGGAATTTATGGTAGACACAACGGTTTTTGAAGGCTATTTTCCTCAAAGAAATGATTTTGCTTCTGATACCCCACTGTTTTGCATTTAGCAGCAAGTGATTTATGAAGGAAATCAGTTAAATATTAGAAGTTCTGTATTTTTACAGTTCATTTTTTCTCAACAATTCCGTATATGCTTTTGCTCTCTTATGAATTCTGAGCTCTGTATTCAGTAATCATTCTTTCTAACAACCTAAATATGTACTGCATTATTTGTGAATTAGAGAGCAATTTATTTAGGAATTTCAGAAAATTACTTTTCTTCTGGGTGCTATTTTGCAATCTATCCATTTTGGTTTTTATCTACGATTGCTTCTATGTCCCATGAGCCTTAAGAGATATTTAATACAGATGTGAATTGCAGTATTTAAAAAAGAAATATTTCAAAGGAGAGATCCAGCTTTGATTGTGGCCAGAAGGAAAAAATAAGCTTGATGAACACAAGGCAAAACTAAGGAACAAAACCTTGTACAGGGCTGCTGTTATAGAAATATATCTCTATAATGAGATGCCTACAGCCACACAAGCCTGGATCTGACAATCAGTTCCAAATTCCTACACCAGTATGAACCAGGATTGCCCCAGCGTCCTCCTAAAATTTCTTTCAGAAATCTCCACACTGAGATATATTTTTCCTGTGAGTTAGGAGATTCCACCTGACCCTAAAACATTCATTCAGTTGGGTTTTGTGAAATGTGTCCTTCACATATTGAAGTTAAATAAGCATTAAAGGTTCTGTTCAAGACTCACATACTCACTGGAGGCACCTGGTGCATAATTTTAAATAAAATATGGCCACAAAAAGAAAATTTACATGACACAACAAGAAGCACTTGGCAAACCATGTCATCCACAGCAGCTAAAGAGAAACATATTTGTGCTACACATTGAAAGTGCTAATGTGCAACAAAGTAAGTAATTAACACTGAGCTGTGAGATTTAATTTAGCACTTCTTTTTCATCTGTAACCCAGGTGCCAAAAAGGCCACTTGAGTTTCTTTTGCCTTCTCTTGCCTCACCCTACTGAATGCTGCATGCAGTGGGAAAGAAAGCAAAGGCTTTTGTACCTCCTCCCTAACAAATAAGGTGAATTTTAGCATTTCAAGAGTCTAGACCAAAACCTAAGGAGGCTTTCTTAACCTGGAAGTAAGGTTAACTTCATCCTTTGCTTCTGTGCCAAATCTGCATATTTTATAAAACAGTTTATATCAAAATTACAGCCATGCAGCATATGCAGAAGCCAACCCACTGGAAGGAGGAAAAACTTCTATCCAGCTGGTCTGGTGCTAAAACCAAACTCATCTGACAGTCAGGAGCACTATTTTTATCTTGGCTGCCAGCCACACCAATACCCTTCCCAAGGCTGTTCTCCTCTCCTTCATCACATCCCATCCACTGGCTGAAAGCTGGTTTTGCACAGCTCCTCAACCCTTCCCTTCCACAGGGAGACTCCCCAGTTAGCCTCGCACACCGCAGCTCCCAGCCTGCCCTCCTGAGCTCCTCCAGGAGCCTACAGAGACAGGACAAGGTCTTGCATCTCTAATTTGACTCAAGTTTCAGTATGGGCCAGGCCAGAGATTAATAACTTTGAATTTTTTCGCATAGAGCTTTCTGTGACCACAGACTGGCAAATGGCCGTGGATCTAATTTATTGATAGTAACCTCTTTATAATTTGACTATGAGAAAATGTTGGTGGTGGACCTGGAGTAACAACCTGAGCTTTACTCAGCAGTGACATAAATATCAGGCCCAACTAAATGATGGTCCAAAGCAGGAAAACGTGCATCAAACTCACATCCAGCAGGAAAAGAGAGCACATTTCCATGGAGTGGGGAAGCAGACAAACAAACCGCCAAAAAAGTGCAAAAACCAAGATGCACTGAATTAGATTCCCTCTGGACTATGAGAATCTAGGACATCAAACCTACATCATGAATATTATCCTCACTCAAGCAACTCAGTGAGTGAAGTTTTCTTACCTAGAAGCACCCATTTAATAGGGAGAGTTTCTTTGCTGCCTTAAAGGTGCTACAACAAAGCCTTTACACACCCTTAAAGACTCATGTGCACAAACTGTTCTGGAACCTCTTCTGGGAAATTTGTAAACAAATTACAACCACGTTTACCAAAAAATCTGGCCCATGACTCCTGTGTGTGTGTTTTTGGAGACAAACCTTTTTATGCGCTCCTCAGTGACATTTAATTAGAAGTCTGGGTGGCACATTCAGCTTCATGTCAGCAAAATACCTTGGGTAAACAGCAGCAAGCAAACTTCAATGGGTTTATTTACCACACAGTTAATAACCTGGGTGAACTATTTGTCTTGGGTCTAATATTTATTTTGGCGGAAAACTTGGTACACATCCTTTATTCTTTCTGCCTCTCATATGTACGGAAATTTTGGAAATATCCATTGACAAATAGCAAAGTTCAGAACCTTTTCCTGAAAATAAACACTGCTCTATTGCTTTTGTATCAAAATGTTACCAAGCACTGAATTCACTCAACAAAAAACAGAAGGTTCTCTTACTGTCTCATACTCGCATCCTTCACTTCTTTTAAACACACAGAAATGCTCTCAAGAGAACATGTACCACACTGAATTACTTTATTTTCAATAAAATCCAGCAGTGGTGCTATAGTAACCATCTTCACCATGATTACTGTAGGAAACATTTGGAAAACATGTTATTATTATTCTAAATTACATTTGCTTGAGTTAATTTTTATGCGTGGTTACTAAAATATAAAGAGTTCTGAATTGTTAATTGCAACATTCATCCTTCTGAGAGAAGATGAGATTTGAAGAACAAGTACATGTTGCTGAAAGGTTTTTAGCTTGAGACTCTGCAAACTAAAGAAAAGGGTGCAACGTACTGTAAAAGTCAGTCTCCAGGTTATCAAACCCAAAGATTAAAGTGCCAATGACATCCTTAATTAAAGATTTCTGTTAAACTTCAAGACCAGAAAGTACTTCCAGCTTAATGCTGTGACAGAAAACTGTTTTATTCTGCATTTATATGTCGTTTTTCCTCTTATCACTATTGCTGAGAGTTAAATCCTCTCTTGTCCTACAACAGCATTATCTGTTTCCCAGGCAAGGTAACCACTCTCTCATAAAGTTGTGATGGATTAAGATGCGCTGGGATTATTAATCACAGCGCAGAGGGACGGGGCAGGGCTTCTCCCTGTAGGTTTTGCAGGTTGTTCTAATGACACCTTTGGAAACTTATCCACAGCCCACGCAGTCCCCAGTAAATGTGCAGTTTGTATAAAAAGAGAAGTACACAGAGGTGACTGAAATATGGAATTAGAAAAGAATATGGATAAAACATTAGACTCCCTCTCCTCTAACTTCCACAGCTGTAAGTGATTGATCCTACAAAAGTGTCAGGGACCAGATTCCTTTTCTCTGGTGACAGAGGAAGCATCCGAGCAGGAACTGAGGGTTTCATAGACAGAAAAGCACATTTGCTCCAGTCTTTCCTAGTAATAGCCAGACTAAGTAGCCAGAAGAAATAACTTTCCTGTTTGTAATCAGCTACAGCACGATTACACTTTCAGTGCAACGATTAAAGTTCAAGAGAATTGAGAGAGATGCTCAATTCCAATAAAACAATAGATGTCCCATCGGAATTTAGCGTTGCTGCACAGAATTTCCTTTCAGTAGCAGTCAATTCATTTTCTATTGGGCTCATAATAGTCCTAAAATCCTACATATCAGCACCACAAACCCCAAGTGCACAGTCAATCACCATTGATTTTCAATAACTAGCACAGTTTTGAGATGTATCTACTAAAATATTCAATAATTCCTTTGGTTTTCTGAAATCCTTAAGTGGGATATTTATCAGTAAATCAGGAAAAAAAATATTTTTAACCCTACAAGTGAATCAGTTGCTGCAAATAGTCCCTCTCTGTAGCTACAACTCTGCTTTTGCAAACTTGCAGTTTAATTATTCCATGCTTCAATATCCCAAAGGCAACTATGCATTTTTCAAAAGCTATTGGATCATAATCAGTGCTTTCAACCAGACTTCCAGACAAAGCCTACCCAATGCCTTATTTATTAATAATGGCACATACTTTGATTTATATTGTATGCATTCAGCACAGAAACAGCCTGTCTCTGGTGGAAAGCCAGCTCCCTCATTTAGCAGATAAAGATGTTTCACCTTCAGCCCAGACAGAATCACTGAGGAGTCAAAGTGAAGCTGGATCAGGTGGATCGTGGAAAAGGTAAGCTGGGAATAGGGAGAATGCGGGGATTGGGCAGAAATGTGCAGAGCTGTCAATATCAGGGTGCAGTGGCAGCAGCAGCACCGGGCAATGCTCGTTCCTCGACTTCAGGGGCACCCACTCAAACTGGCATCTGCTGTTCTCCCTACAAAACTGTCCCTCCTCCTTCTTCGGGTTTTCCTGTGTGGTTGGAGAAACAAGGAGTTTCATGATCACCTCCTCAATCTGCTCTCATTTCACCAGCCAAGATCTTCCTGGGCCTTGCTTTCCATAGCCGGGAGTTTGTTTATTTTCCTTTCTGCCACTTCAGGCTTTCATCTACGCTCAGAGAGCATTCCTCCATAAACTGCAATGAGACTTCAGCTGGGGGAAAAGGATTTAAAGGCCACAAGGAAACGGAAAGTTCTGTTTTGCTTTATGAAAAGTGGATTGGTCACTTTGCCTGCTTTAAAAACCACTCAAATAAAATGAATAGATTTGTGCAATTTTAGGAGAAACCATAAAACTATTTCAAAAGAAAGTGAGAGTGTTATAAGGGGACAAAAAGAAGGACAAGAAAGCCCAGACAATTTAAAAATACATAACTGGCATCCACTTTATGGCACCCAACTCTTAGGAAACCGTTTTATACTTAATATACACCACTGACTTTTTTTTTAGAGGCTGAAACACATTGTACCCTTGAAATTTTTTTTCTTCAAATCTCAATTTATAGACTATAGCTGCATAAAAACATTTGAGGAAAGCTGGAAGGCATCTTACCTTGCCAGTCCACTAAAAATCTTTTTACAAAAAAATCCCAAAACAAACACAAAACCCCCAAACAAACAAACAAACAAACAAGAAGAGAAAAACAAAGTTCCAAGTTTATTACAGACTTAGCCCTTCTGTTACTGGGCTGAATTCATGCATCCCCATGAAGTGTGAGGAGTTACCATGAGATCAGGGACAAGGCTCAAGCATTTGATACAGAAATTTTACACTGACACGCTGAGATTTCAATTGAAAGGATATTAATCCTAGCAGATTCAAAACTTAATGGTCAAGGCCCTGAGTATCCTGATCTAGGCTGACCCTGCTCCCAGTGGGGTCTCAACCAGGTGACCTCCAGAGACTGATTCCAGTCAACTGCTTTAGGATTTTATTTTAAGGTTTATGAGTATTAAGCCAATTTTTTTTAATAGCTCCGTAATCAGGATAAAAACTTCACTGCATCAAGACAGTGCAGTAAATACAGGAAAGAAACTTTAGAAGACAATGCCATCAACAGCAAAAGAGCCTGACTCAATGCCCAAATTCTCTTCCTTTCTTGTAGTCCTAAAAAACGATGTTTAAAAAACAATTCCAGAATAGCAGACATTAATATCCAATAGACATTCCCTGCACTGCCATCTGGCCTAAATTTCTTTCCATTTCATTGAATTTCTTGCATTAGTAACTGGGCTTTCAAAGGGAGACGTTCCACACACATGCTCAGTTGCCACTACAATCAGTTCAGCTTTTACATTTTAGAGTCTGGGTTTTGTCTGGGAGAACGTGAATGCTTCCTTAACAGCTCATACCTGTAATGTAAGGAAAAATAGTACATGGTGAGCTATCAGTGTCTGGACAGATGCTGTTGAGGAGTTCATCCTAAATCACTTGAAGGCCAATATATTTTATGCCTATAATTGCTGCTCAAAGTTCACAGTGGCATTTTGCTGATGTGCCTAAAATAGTCTTTGTGGGCGCTGTTAGAGCTGATTTGACAGTAGGTAAGGCAAAAGGGGCAATGATCCAGCTGAATGCCTGTCTGAGTAATTTTGATAAGTGTGCAGCCTGTGCAGAAACTTCTTAATTGCTCCAATATTCTTCAGTTGTTCCTGTTCACAGACTCTGTGAGAAAGGTCATCAATCACGGAGTCTGTGAAGTTTTTATGTTTTGCTTGCTTAACAAAATGCATTTTAAAGAAAGTAAAACCAGTTAATAAGAACTTAAGGAGGTTATGATGTTCTTTCTCCTAACAGCAAATCTGGAACATGAATCATTTAGTATCTGTATTAGAGGGAGGCACAAGCTTAGTGCTAAACCTCGCTCTTATTCATGCTCTGCAAGAGAAAACATTGCCTATGGTGTTTAGATCTGATAGTGGTAGCAATAGATCCATTAATTAAAAACTTGTGATGTATGGAAAGGGGTAGAGTAGGAAATCCCATATTCTGGTCCCGGACTTGCCCCTGAGTTCAAGACAAGGCATTCTGCAGTTTTACATTTTTGGTGAGCCATGAAAGAACACCGCCTATGTGTAGTGATGTGCAGCAGGCCTTGAGAGATCTGAGAGCACAGAGAAACTCCCCAGATTTCAGGACACCCTCATCACGCCCACGTGACCAGGACAATACTGGCTCTTCATCTGAGGTACAAAGAAAGGCCAGCCTTGGTGCATGGCCACTCTTTCCTGCTCCAGTCTGAGTGCTGCTGTGAAAAATGTGCCAAAAATTGAGTGGGTTGACTTTATTTCACTGGTTGGTCCCTTAGCTTTGGCATAATCTTGTTGCTTTAGAAGGAGTTTTCATTCCAGGAGAGATACCAGGCATGAATTCAACCCTTTGTGTCTAATACTGTGTACATTTCAGATCGCATCAAGGTTGCCATAGGAACAAAGATTTGTATTGAATGGCAGAAAATTCAAAAAATATGATATATGAATCCTGCATAATTTGTTGACAGTAAATATTCATTGCCTGAGGCCTATATCACTTTAAATTTACAGATTTTTGCTAAGAAAGAAGTGGAAACCTTGATAAAGCAATTAAATTTTACAGAATATTCATATTTTTTCCACTTGCTGCTTTTGGAAATATTTTTTTTTAGAGATATGTATATACACACACCATCTCCAGTTGGGGAATTCTCTCTGGTTCTTCCAGTGGGGATTTTAAAGAGAAAGAAACCTGTCAATAATGCAAAAAAAGAAAAAAAAAACCCACAAAACCAAAAACCCAAAACGCTACCTTCTACATTCCCACTGTCCCTTTATATTTGCCCTTCCAGTCCAGTCCCACCTTTTAAGAACATCTGCAAAATTATCTCCAAACACTTCTGAGTATTTTTCTACTCCCCAACATTAAGTAGCCCAACAGCTAAATTTCCATTCTATTTCCTTTTGTTGCAGATATTTTCATCTCTGCCATTCCAATGTTCCAACCTCAAAGCCTTTCCTTACAAGCCAAAGCCTTACCAGTAAGTTCTCTCCCCCAGACTTTATTTGATATAGTAACAGATGGATCCCAAACTGTGGAAAGACTCCCACTGACTTCAAACCTGGAAAGATTTAAAGTGCATCTGTAATGTGCCAATTCCCACTGATTCCCACATTCCTATGGAAAACTGTAAAGGAGAGGATTTCAGGCTGCTGATAAAAGCATCCTGAGAAAACCCACAGCTCCACACATGGAAATCCCTGCGACTGCACCTGCCTGGTTTTGGGGAAAGAACCCTTCTCTGGTGTTCCACTACGATCTAACAAAACCCAGACCATGTTTTTCACTGGGAGGAGGCAGCAAATTTTTTTTTCACCATTAGTTCTGAGGGTCACAGAAAATTGCAGAGATTCACAAGCAGCACCATAAAGAGATTTTGGACTCCCGTCGTTCTGGCTGCAAAGGAGGAAAGGAATTCCCCCTCAAAAATTATTATCAGATGCCTCACTGAGAACTGCATCACATGATAAAATCATTCCTCTTACCCTTGCACTGGATAATTAAATGGAGAGAAAAAACAATATTACAAAATCAATCCTTACCAAGCAGCATCTACAGCTCTGACTTTACAGCAAACCCTTTCCACAACCCATGGAATTAGAGGAAAATAAACTGCAAAGTTTGTTGAGTAAATTATAATACCAGTGAAATAATTTTGATCTTTTTGTGGACATTCTAGAAATGGAAAATAATTTATTCCCTAACGTCCTTGAATGATGAATATTTGGATTTGTTTCAAAAGGAATCAAAAGAGTCAGAGAGTGTGTGAATGTAATGAATTTTGCTGCTGATACTGGGTAGAAGTGCAAATGGATCTATCATCTTCTTCTTGCCCATTAATGCTAATGCATGTGCATTGAAAAGAGAATATAATCCATAATATATGCAAAAAATCTGCATTATGGTTGGTAGAAGAGTTACACTTGTCCTTGGGCTTTAGTAATATTCTCTGCTGGTGCTCTTTTGTTTAATAAAAGCATCATTATTTTTCCTTTTAATTGAATAGTTACACTTCAGAGCAGCATTAGTAAGAGCATTTCCAAGTGAATTTTTGCTATAACTCCACCATCCTCCTCTTTATGTCTCTTTAGGGATGAGTGAATCTGCCTCCAAAACTTGATAGGAGCCAAATATGATTGCCTTTGAAGGTACAAAAAGTGTTCAGAAACCTCCCTTATGAAACAATTTTCTAATTTCTTCCCTTCTCAAGCCTTGCATTAAAGATACAAATATGGCTTAAAAACCCCAAAACCAAACCAAATCAACAAAACAAAACAAAGAACCAAAAATGCCATCACCACAACAACAAACCAAACAAACAAAACCCCCAAGGAGAATTAAAATCAAAAATCCCAAGAATAACAGGTGGGATAAAAAGGGAGAGAGGTGGAAATAAAGGAAATATGAAGTACTACTACACGCTCTGACACCAATATCGCGTTATTTAGTACTTAGAGTTTAATCTCTCATGCAGTTCTATGGCTCCATTAAAAACTACTGCTCCTGTGGACACCACGTGCCTTTTCCCCGCGTTGAGCTCCCATCTCTCACACACAAAACATCGTTTCCATGGTGTCCAGCACTGCCCTGCCTTGCTCGGAGCCAACCCAGTGCAGCGAACGCAGTGTTGGCCTTGGCTGCTCCTCCTCTGCAGCGGGAAAACGAGCAGCTCTTCCTAGGGCCAGAATGCAGGATCTACCCTGAGGTGGAAATGCCACAGAAATAAGGAGTTAATCTCAATAAATAAAGATTTTAAACAAAAAAAACCCCAACCCAAAACAACAACAAAAATACCCCCAGCAAACACCAAAACTATTGCCAGCATACAGAAAGAAAGGAAAAATCTGCTCGTGCTTCCTCTTCCACAGCAAAATTTTCATTCTATCGCTCTCCAAGCTGAGGTGGGACTGCACTTTGGCTTGTTCTGGTGTCATTTTCCTTTTCTTGTTCGTTTGTGAGACAAAAGTATTGTTTCCTGCAACAACAAAAATAATTAAAATGTTCCTGATGGTACAGCGGAGAAAAGAAATCTCTGATAGACCTGAACAATCCACGGCAGAATCTGTCATCTGGAAAAAGTGTTTTTGAAAGCAACAGAGGTTTGTGTGTTCAGGTAAATTACTCTATGATTTCCCTTAACAATTGTATGTGTTTCGTTTCCTCCTGCTGAGTAACAAGTATGGCAAGTATTGTTTTCACCAGTTTCTCTATGCATATTTTTTTTACAAATATTCTCTAACAGCCATTATTTAACAATTCAGTCAATGACAGGTGATCATCTGAGTCAGATATTTCCCATCTGCTCAGCTCCTTCAACTTCCAGCTTGTAAGTCTGAGATGGAAGCACTTAATTTGAATACTTTTCTAACACACCTGCACAGTTTAATTCCCTTTGGTCCTTCCCTCCGATAGATTTGGAAACAAAGAACAAATATCCCCCCTCTGCACACCTCAGACTTCCAAATGTAGAGGGAGGTTAAGACTGAAGTTGCAGCAGATGAGAAGGAAAACCAAAAAACACACATCTAGGAAAAAAAAAAAAAACACCTTAAAAATTAAATTATTTTCAAGCCACTTAAATATTTTTCCCCACTCAATCACAGTGCTGAGTCCAGAGAGGAATCTGAACATGATTGTGTCTCGTGGTATGAATTAAATTTTCATTTCAGGTCCCATAATGGAAATGACCCTAATTCAAATTCTTTAGAGAAGATGTTTGCCCCTTGTCATCTGCTTAGATTTAATTTAAGAGAACATGAAAAAAAATTTAAAAATTAAAAGGTATAAATCACATCCCTGTGTTTGTTGTACTCACATGATTTTTGTGAGGGAATGCTGGAGAAATAGAGAGCAAAGAAGCAAAGAGAGCACTTGAAATGTTTTGACTGCACATGCTTGCAAAATGTTTTCTTCCTGTCAAAACAGGACATCAGTAATAGACAACTTTCCTAAATATGAGACTTAAGGCCATAATGGCCAGTGTACGAGTGAATGGGGAAGTTGGATCCTTGAAGTTTAATGGAGAAGGATTCCCAAGATTTGATTGTATAAAAGTGCATAAAAAAGAACAATAATGAATGGAGGTTTTCCTTAATAAAAGAAAATAAATTAATAAAACCACCCCAGGAAAATACAATCGAAAGCCAGGTGACTTCTATCAGTGGAAAAATCACATGTAGCAGTTTTGTGCTGCATCATAAACATCCTACTCCCATGACAAGCCTCCAACACGGTTCTCCTTCCTTTAGGCCAGGCCACAGCTCAGGAGAGGCTACAAAAAGTTTGCATGAGGAGAAATTTTACAAGCAGAGAGTGGTGACACTTTGCACCAGGCTGGTGCCACAACAAGCAGCTCAGGAGCACCAATAAATTGGTCCCCAGGCTTGAAGTGTCTCAGCATATGAAAATGAGGCACATTTTTGCACAATTATGAATTGCAAAGCTGCAGAAAAGCCAGTGACATTCCCCTGGTGCTCCATATGCATGCGGTCAAGGGGGCACTAAAATGTAGAAGCACATAGTCAGATATGCTCTTATCCATCAGGTTTGATAATTCAGATGTTCAAGGTCTACTCCCTCCTTGAAAATGTTTTTCAGCAACTAAAATGACTTAGGTCACCTACAGACCTGCTGGTCACTTGGGAGGCCAAACAAAACTGGTTTGTTTCCATCTCTCCACTTCAGCACTCGTGCGTTCAGGAGTGAGCACCTGCATAAGCTGCAAGAGCAGCTGGGTTAGCGAGTGGAAACAATAAAATCTACGTGAGCACAAGCACCACAAGGGCACTTAAACGTTTCAGTAGGAATTAATCCCACAAATGGCAGGACCACAACAGAGGATGTGTTTTCACAGACCTCCTAGAACCTGATTGTCAACAGCTCCTGCATTCTGTCAGAAACCGTGACATTATTTAAAACAGGATGACATCCTTAAAATCTGCATTTAGATGAATAAATACAGGTTGAGTGGTTGCACTTGAGGCAATCATTTAGGGAGAACTCTGCAATGGATTTTTTTCACGAGCAAGTTCCAGTTCTTACTCTCAAGTTTAGCAAAAGTGCAAGGAAAGGATGACAACAAACACACAATTAGAAACGCTCCGAGTAATCAAGTAAGAAAAATTTTGATTCCTTATTGTGTTGCCTTAAATAAATATAAATGAAAAATCATTCTGATATCCCACTTCCAAGATAGATTAAAAAGCTCCTTCCACAAGCTTCCTGTTGGTAATAAGCATTCTGTGCCCAGATATACAGCACAGTAACACAATTTGTTCTATTTAAATGTAAAAGAAAAAAATAGGTACAAAGTGCAGCTGTTACCCAGTTGCTGAAAGGTATTTTCTCCCGATTCAAAAACCCTTAAAGACGTTTTGGGGCGATTAGTTAACAAGCAAGTTCTGATTTTTAGATTTCAATGGATGCAGGAAGCATTTTCGACACAAAATAGGAGCATTAAGGCCCCCAGCACAGGGGTGATGTCAGGGAAGGTGCGTGGCTTTTCTCCACATTCCTGCTGGAGTCTCTCCAGAAGAGGAGGAATAGAAGCATCAGGATAAAGCAGCTTTTTCTCCCCAGCAGCACGGGGTCTGCCCATACTGTTTAAACCTCCTCTTGCTGCTGAATTTACAGCTACTCTGGGAGGTTCAAGCCACAGGGAGGTCTCCTGTCAGTCAGCTGCATTCCCGTTGTGTCAGGCAGCAGCCAAATCTCCGGGGTGGCTTCGCAGTGGCTCTGCAAGCTGCACCTAAATTGTTTCTAAAAGGCGGCCCCCGGGGAACACAGCCCCTGCAGATGGGAAAATGCACTGCCTGGGCAACACTGGAGTGTCTGACTGCGTTCAGTATTCAGAGCACAGAGTACTGCAATTAGTCTCATATCCTGCAAAATGACAATATTCTAGCTAACTCCAGGCAAATAGGGATGGAGTGGAGCGACAGGGTGTTTACATGCATTTTCAGTGAATATGTCCTTTCAGCGTTCCAAAGGTTATTTTAACCTCTCTTTTCCCACTCCTCTTGGCTTGAGTCAGCCCTTTGCCTTTTTGGTGGTGGCAGAAGCTCAGACTGTCTGCTCTGAAAACAAGGAACAGCAGTTCTGCTCAGCACAGATCTGTGCAGACATCATTTACTGGGATAATTGGTAAAACACTTCAGAATTTGTCTCTAAAGTACGAATTGACATCAAGTCTTTCAACACACACTTTGCTATTGATACTTGCCATAAAAAAAAGAGGATTCAAAGATGCCACTCAGTTGTCAGTGCTGCTTCACTGCACAAGGAAAAGAAAATACAAATGAGAACCCATATTTGTATCTGAATAGTGCAGAATAAAATCATAAATTGCATCAGACAGTGTACAAGTCACTGTCCCTTTCTATTAGCAGTGGTTGCAGGCAGACCCAGTGTTACAGAATGTTTCATTCTGCGTTTTTCCTTTAGGTGTCACATAAATTAGCCAGAAAAAAATATTTAACTTTCCTCGGGAACAAGCTGTCTTTGTCACTTTGTCTTGACTTCATCTGTGTGCATTAGACTCTGCCTGAATTCTTGAAGGCTCCTCAACATCAGAAACAGAAACGTCTCCCTTTTAAATCGTAGTAACAGCAGTGCCCAACTGGCAAAACAAGTAAAACTCTCAACTGCAACATTCCTGAGGACTACACAATGAAATCCTGGATGCATGAAAAATAGGAACATTTTCCCACTCATCCATTTCATCTGAAGACCAGAGAGAAGTGACTAAAGAGCAGAAATTTTTCAATGACTGTTTTTTGGATGCTTTAAATAATTTGTCAAGACTAAAAGTATTTACAGAAACACAATGATGGCTGTGAAATGTTTTTCAGAACATAATTTGTAACAACTCCAGAAGTTTTTCTTGTATGCCAAGTCTTTGTAACACTGTGAATATGAAAAAAATATTGAGCCAGACCTTTATATAGTCCACTGAACATAAAAAGCACTGACTTAATGTTATCTTATTGTGATTCAGATCAATTCAAGTCATGGAAAATTTGATCACAGAAGTGAATGATAAAAGGGATCTAGCTCTCTCTGATGAAAGGCATTTCTCATTGAATTGTTTCAAGTACTTCATAAAGTAGTTGGTTTAAAAAAATAAAATTCACACACACAAAAGATAAAAAAACCAGGTAATTCTGATTTACCATGACATCTTTGAGTACCCTGGCGTTCCAAAACTCACCATCCATCGAAAGAAGAGGGATTTTGGGGCTGGACTTGCAGAGCAGGGTGCGTGGCTGAGTGGGGGAATGCTCGTGTTGATGTTACACCACCACAATGTGTTATTTATCATGCAATGTGTTATCATCACAATGTGTTATTTTAGTTCTAGTATAATTCTTTCTCTTAAAGAAGTGTCAAATACAAGCAGTTTCTTGCAATTACAGACTATTAGGATAGATAGAAGGAGTTTGTCTTAACAAGAAAGGAACTTGTCTCCAAAGTTTAAAATATATACTTGCATGTGTCCACAGAGAAATACAAGGGAAAAAAGTCCATCTGAACAACGTCTCCCTAAAATAATACTGGATCAGCCCGAGACATTTCAGTTTGTATGTACTTCTACAAACTAAGAAATAAATGCAAAATGCCTTATTGAACAGGAGCACACTCCAAAAAGGATGGGTGACCACGCTCCAGAACAGACAGCCCAGAGAAGGCACGGAGTCTCCCTCACTGGAGAAGCTCCTGAGCTGTCTGGACACAATCCTGTGCCCTGTGCTCTGGGATGGCCCAGCTCAGGCAAGGAGGTGGGACCAGATGGCCCACTCTGTGATTCTGTAAGTTCGAGGGAAGGCCAAAATAGCCAAGCACTTGCAGCTTCTTCACTCTATTTACTCAAGCTTTCATTGAGTAGAGTCTGAAAGACTCCCCAGTGTTGACACACCTCAGACATGGGAGACCTGAGTTAAAATCTCTGCTGTGTCTATGTCCATACTGGAATTAACTGTCCCAGCAGCCACCCATGTCCCCAGTCAGTGCTCTGCCACTGGAGCTTTTCTTCTGTTCTCTCTCCCTCTCATCTTCCCACCCCAGAGCAGAACAGAGTTCAGACCCAGCACAAAGCTTTTGTTTCCCTGCACAAACAGTTCTGTCATTCCATCTGCTGTGACAGATGCACAGCCACCCTGGCACAAAATATGCAAGTCATAAGCAAGGCCAGGAAGGCACCACCACGAGCTCTGTGACCTTCCACTGGTCCCTGGGCCAGAACATCGTGATGTGTCCTCCAAGTCACAACAAACTGCACCCCAAAGTCAAACCTTGTGGCCTTTTAGGCTACACATTTTAGGTGTTAAAACAGAATATATTTACTGAAGAATGCATGCTGATAACAGCCTATCAGACCAAGACATACATCGAGCCTTACAGTTGCCCATAGACTGTTTTAATGCCACCTGTAAACACGTCAGTGTTTACTGGGTGAAAAAAAGGGAAGAAATAGTGACCAAAACCTAGTGCTGAGGATAAATTTTAGGAAAAGTCCATTTCATTGGTCTGGATTGCATTACACCTTGCAGGTAAGGGAGTTTAAAGTGAACTGTGCACACATGGGAGCAGTAGGGATGGGAAGAATTCCAGCTGCTCATCCCACACCACCAGCACTGGGAGTAGTTTGCTCGGTGCTGCTGCTCTGGTCACACTCATTAGCAGCCAAAGAATTGCCCTCTCCCCTTAACTGCTCACATGAACAGTGTTAGTCCCTTGAGCAGCTGGGTTTTGGAGACACAGAATCATACCTTTAACTACAGAAAGACCTACTGTGTTTGATGAAGGACCTCTTGTGCACAGCACTCCGAGTTCAATGCAACGTTCAAAACATTGCCCATGATAATTGAGGTAGACAGGAGGCTTACTTCAGCCAAAGCTGTTTTACAAGAAATAGCTTTCTTCTGATTGTGCTCCACTTCAATGGTCCATACATAATTTAAAACCAATATATTTTCAATTATTTTCAGCTCCCTAAACAAGAGAATTTTTATGGATGTTAAATATAACCAGGTAATCATTAAAATGTTGCTTGTGTTGCATTTTTTTTGCAGTTCAAAAGCAATGTTAAAATTTCTTAGTAGTAAATGAGACCTCTGGGGAGGAATGGTTAGAAAGAGGTTTAATCAGATTTTCCAGAAGAAAGTAGAGGAAGAATCCAGAAAAATCATCTTCAATTTTCCTGTTCTTTTGGAATCAAAGTCAAGCCCAATAACTCATCCATGGTAGTTATTCCAACAGAAATATATCCCCAATTTCATGCAAAAGTAGTGCCCAGGTGAATTTAACTGCATGGCCAGAAATTTTTTGGCTGCATCATCCAAAATGTTCAGGATTGTAGACTGACATGGCCTTATTGTTATTAAATTAAAATCAAAGCCTTGTAGGATGCTTTGAAATGCTGGGCAGATACTAAAGCCTATCTCAGTGACACTTTAGTAAGAAGCCAAAAGAAATCAGTTCTGTCTTCCTTGAGTAACAGTTCAGTGTTCAAACTACAAGGAGGCTACAAGTGTTGTGCATGCAAAAATATAAAAATAGTAACTAGTTATAAATGTATAAAATATACAAAAATAGAAAATCTATCCAACATGGACAGAGGTGTTGAGTCTTACAGTTTTTTTCTGGGTGTAACTAATTTTCTCATTAAAATCCTGGATTCATATTTAGCATTTCCTGGATGCTGATTGTGTTTTACCTCAGGGGAAGAAGTTGCCTGTCACGCATCTATCACCTGCTGCTCCACTTCTGAACCACCAAGCTCTCCCTTCACAGTTTGCTTTTACATTTCCTGAGGTAATATTTTCAAAAGCACCCAAGCAGTGACAATTCCTTGGTTGTTTAAGTTCTTTTGTGAAATGGTTCTTGTTGCATTCAAATGGGATTGATGCACTACAAAGGCTCTCAGCTCCCACTGCACACTTTGAGGCTGGTGGATCTCCAGCCTTACAAAAGAGCCTTATTCACTCCTTGCAGCCCCCCGAGACTACAGAGCATTATAGAAGCAGCTGTAACACATCCTATATTTCTTCTAGTTTTGAAGCCAGCGCAAGCTTTCTTGTCTCCACATCTTTCTTCATGCATGGGTGTATCAGAAGCCCGATATGTTAAATGTCTTCAGAAGTCTGACTCGGAGAATCCCTTACCTCTGGCATTATTAGACACACTAAAAACATGCAGCTGTTTTCCTGTCCACAGGACAAGCAGTGAACTTCAGGCCTTTGTCGTCAAATGACTTCATGCAGTCAACCAATACTTGAAAGCAAAATACACTTTTAAAGAAATAAAAGAGGAAAAATTTTATGAATATATGCTAAAACACCTCATTGGTGTCTCAGTATATTTAAGGTGACAGCTTTTACCCGGTTCTTAAGAACTCCTTAGGGAGGAATTAGGAAAACATCTCAAGGCACAGTTACATGGTGCATAAATTACATTTTATGCATGCAGGGTTAAACTAAACACAGGGAGAACATGAAATGACTCCACACTGCCAGAAGTGCTCCTAAAAATCCTACAGTTTTTATGCAAGAACTGTGCTTCCACAGGGAAGGAGTTTTGTTTCATTTTCCTCCTCTGAACTTTGGAAGAAAACAACCCAACAGCATCTTGACTTTGAAAAGTTATTCAAACTGCAATTGGATGGAGCCAACACTCCCAGAAAAAGAGAAGGCTTAGCATCAATTCTGTGCTTTCTTGATGTTTAAAAGGAAGTCTGCATAGGAGTATTTGGCCAAATTTTAAACACTGTATTAAAATAAACCATTAAACACCAGACCAGCAATATTAAATGAATGCAGAGACCTCAGGAATGCTCTTCTAACACTCTTCATTTCTGTCACCAGGAAGAGGAGGAAGAAAACATAAGCTCCATGAGACAGCAGACTGTCAGATTACTCAGACGATTGGACTCAATGTCAAAAGAAATCAAACTGTCTGGAGTTCCTATTAATTTGTTTCTTGTACATTGAAGGAATTACAACTGAGAGGCATTCAAAAGAAGAAACCTGATGAACAATATTAATCTCGGTGTGTAAGTAGCTTGAGGATAAACAGTGATAATCTCCAGAGTCAGCAGAATGCTTTCCTTTATTTACTGAAGAAAACAATATATACTTGTATAAAGCCTATTTACAGTAAACTAATTTACACCTCCTAAAGCTCCTGTGTCAGTGCTCAGAGCTGTTCTGTTACACCCTTTGTAAACACACCACACCCTCTTGCTTTTAGGGGAACAAACCAGAAGTGGCAGAATTTAAACTACAGCTGGAAAACTCTGATTTTTTTTTTTGTAGTGTTTGCTATTTGCCAGGTGTATTTCCAGGTGAATTGTGTAAGAGGACTCAGTGTGCCATCTTCTCTTTGATGAAATTATTTCTAACCCCAGTTTGACAAATTTGGGGAAAGAAGTAAATTTTTATTTGGTGCAATCAAAAAATTGCACAAGGAGGTATTTTCACATAACTTCACTGTTTAAGCACTACATTAGCACTAATTATCATCACAGACAAATTCTCTGCTGCCATGAACAGTGGCATTGGTTTCTGGATGAATATTCCCTCTGCTGCTGTCCAAGAAGGGATGGTAAAACAAAAAACCAGATCCATAGCTATGTTTATCTTCTAGTGGGGTGGTCAAACTTCTCCGTGTGCCAGAACAAAACTGGGAATTAAAATTAGCCCCATTTTTTTTTTAGATTCCTCTTCAGTCCTATTTCCCATTGAGCAGGGGATCATAGTAAATATTTGGCACATGACACGAGCTATTCCCCTCCTCCTTTGCTGCACTGGTAAACTTGGTGAGCCTGAGAAGTTCTGGTAAGGGCTCCCCACAGTGACATTTGGCACTGGGATTTGCTGATGTGAAATCACTTTTACTACACACACTCAGACTTAATGCTGAGTCGTATGAAATTATCTGGAGCTGTGCTCTGCAGTTTCACGCTGGCTGATTTATTTATTCTTTCAAAACCTTCACATATCATTCACGAGACACAGTCAGCATGGCAATGTCTTACTCAACAAGTGTCTTCCCTGTGCACATTCAGTCCATTCTGCTGATCGAGTTTTGCTGGCCCAGAGCTCCAAGAGCCAAGATCCTGCCTGCACCAAGCCAAGGGGCCAAGGCCAGACCCATTTCAAATCTCCATTTAGTGAAAGAATCAAGAAAAAGATTACAAGATCAGGACACAAAGGGTATTCAGGGAGGAACTGCACGGAGTGGGCAGAAAAAGAATGGTGAATCAGGACCTGGTATAACCCAGAGTGAAGACATTAGAAAGAGAATAACAAAACTGGAAGGATGAATAATTTAAAGGAGAAAACAGAGGAGTGAAACAAGGGAATGCTTTATTACATTGCTCAGTTACAGTGATAAACCAAAGTGATATACACCTAGCCAGCCCAGAAGAAACAGAAGAATTCAAAAGAGAAGAAAAACATGCAAAGAGCCCATAAATTATTTTGCAAGGTATAGTATTATCTGATAGAAAATTTAGTGTTAGGATGTTCCAATAAATAATCCAATAAATATTAGCATTACAATATGGCATAGAAAAAGCTGGGGTGGGAACATGTACTAAAGTTCATGGAGGGCAGGGAAACGTCTAAAGCAGGGCTGGTGCTATTCACCACTTTGGGGAGAGATGAAGAGCGTAAGAAATCCATCTTCAGTATTGTAAGTGACGTGAGTTTCTAAAATATGCATCAAATGAAACATCAGAAAGATGAAAAGGGCCCCTCTTCAGCAGAAAACTCCAACCCTGCTGCCGAGACAGGATGCCAGGGAAACAGCCACGTCTGGGTCGCTGGAGCAGAGCTGGCCTCACTCCTGTGCCTGCAGGGACGCTTCCCCATCCATCAGCAACATTTATTTTTCATCTAACCTCAGTGAGCAGAAAGCGATACCCGAAACAGGCAGGATAATTTGTTCCGCTAAGACACAGAAGATTTGCTCCACGAGTGCTAAGGATTAGACTCCTAAATTACCTGATTTAATTTTCATTTTACAAAAAAATCAGGCACTTCGGTGGAAATAAGGCAGTGAACTTCAGTCTCCTGAATGTCTTGGGGAAAGGTTTTTCAGGCTGAGAGAATGACCTGAAAGGACCTAAACAGTTATAACTGGGGAAACACATCGCTGTTTGCTTCTATTATCATGAAACTCCTGTCTTTTGTTTAATCCTTATTTCTGAATATCAGAACAACTGTTAGATATGTTTCATATTAATAGAAAATAAATGCTTCCCCTACTTGTAAAACATTATAACCTTGATAAGCATTTTTCTAGGCATTGCTGTTGGGAGACACTGCGTCCTGAACCTTATGCTGGGGTTTATGGTGTTATGTGCAAATGACACTCTTAAAGCCACAGAAAAACAAACATCCAAAGCAAGGAGTAGTCTTACTGAAAATAACAATTAAAACTGAAGAATATTGTATCAGTATTTTTTTAATCAAATATAGTCACCACATGACATGCTTATGTATTTTGTGTATACATGTAAAAACCAAGTGATGCTTTGTGGAACAAGACCCAAGATGCAAATCATAAGTCTTTTTGAAACTTTGTGATTTGTTTTGTAAATTTTATAATCCATTTTCTCAGGGTTGAGGCAGGGAAAAAAATAGCTAGGATAAAGAACAATGAACCCAAACCAATGCATATTTAATCTAAGCTTAAAGAAAACAATTTAAAACTCATTTTGAGAAACATGGAGGTGTTGCCCAAGTTTTAGCTTGTATGTCAAGCTGATTTGATATTTAACATTCAAAGTAAACCAAACAGTGCAAACAAGCTTCCTCTAGAACTAGAGATGAAAAATGGATAGAAGCTTATTGACTCAACAAAACTACCATTTTAGTACAAAGTTCAGCTTTAAACTTCCACCAGAATAACTGCAACGGGGAAAAGGTTATTCATTTAAAACACTCACAAGTGTGTTTTTGGGGGTGATGGGGGATGATGATGAGTTGGGGTTGCACACAAATGGTGAGCTCTGGTTTTATGAAACAGGGGAAAAGGGAGGGAGGAAAATCCAAACCACCAAACACAAGAAAATGCCTTTTCTTTAGGAGTATTTTCTTCTGATTACTCGACATATCTAGACCGAATTTGCTGGGATTTGTTCTGTATAATAAACAAGCCCTCAAATGTTTGGTAGCTCACCTTGAACAGCTTTGCTGCTTGACAGCAAGGAAGTGAATGCTGTGAACTTGGTAAAGCCGGAGGTTTCCAAGGGAAGGAGGTTGTCTGGTTCTAGCAAGATTTTCAGTTCCTCTGCCACCAACTTCACAACCAATAGCCAGAAACCAAACAACCCAAGGAGCAAAGCACAGGTCCTGCTGAAGGCCTCAGGGCCCAGAGCGACAGCACTGCCCCATGAACTGTTCCAGCCAGTACAAGAATGAAAACTCATTTCATGTTATGAATCACTAAGTACTTTCACATAGGAATTATTACTATTTGTAATGAAATTTCCTGAGCTGGTTATTTAACTGTGAGGCTACAGGACTACCTGAACAGGGTAAAGACATAAGCGGACAATTTGATTCTCACAGCAGCACTTTCAAAATGCCTTTTCTGGGTACTGATAACAGACAAGCAGCTACAGATGGAAACACTGCAGAAAGCTTTACAAAACCCAGTCACCCACAGATTATTTAAGATTCAAGCTGTGTGTTCCAAACATTGATTCACTCTATATTTCAATTTTCGAGCAATATATTGTTTATATAAAAGGAGAAAAGTCAATGCATGCATATGTACACACAGATATATGCACACTCTGTTTTAAAAGTCTTGCTCAGAGAAATGAAACAAATTGAAACACTACAGCAAATGTAACATAACTCGGGAATTACTGAATTTCTTGTCTTTTCTGCATAAAAGTGACATAAGTGGGAGACACTGGATACATGTGCACTTGAGCAACTTGGCAGATACTCGCTGTAGGCTTCATGTCTGACACAAAAATCTCACAGCCCTCCCTCTCAGATGTTCTCTAAGTGGAGACAAACGTCCATGATAATAGAGTTCACCCAAACTCAACGAGCAGGGACTGCAGCAGTCCCTTCCTGGCACGGGTCATTGTTTCACAGAGTTCATGGCCCTCGCTTTCCAATAGCAGAGCTTGCATTTCAAGAGTTTGACTTCACCAGGACTTCTTACATTAAACAAAAACAACAAAAAACAATCCCAAACAGACAGCTAGGCATTCCAGTGGAATTACACATAAACCTGAGGTATGGACCGTAAATATTTTTTCAGAGCTTTCAAATCTATAAATCAAGGTTACATATTCCGCTCTTGATTTAAGAGGTTAGGATGCATTTCTTCACTTCTTTTAATGCTTCAGAGTTTAAAACCAGGGAATTTGTTTCTTGAAGTACATTGCAGGGGGAAAAAAACCTTTTAAAGGGATTGCAGTATAGAAAAAGCATTCCTGATCACGTGGGAGGTTCTCACTAAAAATTGAAGTCATCACGAAACTCCAGGATGGTGGTAATTAGAATCCATCACAGGTTATTTCAGGTCATGCCAGATGATCTTATCAAACCAACAAACCCCAGGAAGCTGGGAGAAACAAGAACTCATTTTCTTTTAGTGATAAAGAACCAACTTCTTTGATGAAAAGCTCTTGGCCAACCTAAAACCTGTCAAACCAGCTCCAGGGGAGAACTGTCTGTGTAATTTCAGAGCATGTGCTTAACCTTTAATCATTTGCTTACAGTCTTCATTTTCCCAGGCTTACACCTCACTCTTTCCTTTCCTGGAGATGACACGTTTATTCTTGAAATAATGAGAAATGCACTTTTTGCTATTGCATAGAAAGGACTGAAATAGCAACTTATGCCTTGGCTTGATCTGCATTGTTCTCTTTCCTTTATGGTTTATTGCTTCGTTTTAAAATAAAAAATGCTGAAAATAAGGCTCCAGCCAAAACTTTGCTCTATAAAGTTTTACCCAAAATTATAGCCCAGACTAATTATACCAATATTACAGTCTAATTACAGACATTATTGTAGAAAACTTTGTTTTTTCCAGGGATCAACTGCTCCAGCAAAGAAGGGGGCAACTAGGGGCAGCCAGAGTAAAAGGACACTCCAGGTGGATAAAATATGTGAAAATAGACTGTAACTAGGTTATATGAAAATCTTAAACCACACCTCATTAGAAATTTTTGCTTCTGAATTAAAAGAATAAAAGCCCATCTGCTAAGTAATGCCCTGTTGTTCATGAAATACACGATTTTGTCTGATTAAAGTGGACTAATTTCCTGAGATGAAAGGAGAGAAACTTGTGAATGAGCCACAGAAGGCATTTTGAAACCACAAAAAATAAATCAGATGTAGCCAGTAATGAGATTGTGCTGCACTGAGTTCTATAACACCCCTGCTGAACTTTCCTAAGAGACCACAGTGTTTACACTGCTTTACCATTAATAACACAGGAAAATCCTATGTTAAAAAATCAGACAGTTAAAAAGAGGAGTCACATGCAAGGCACAAAACACATTCTTTTTCATTTCACATGCTCAACTGCTGCCCAAGAAACATTTTTTGAATGCACGCTCCTGGATTTTCTCTGCACATTTTCTGCATAGTTAGAACACCTCCCTGGCCACATGATTAAACGTGCAGTACCCACAGGGTGCCAGTGGGTTGGCAATGCCTTAAGGCCACAGATAAATTATTATTTTATGTTGGCATTTTAAGCAAGAATCTTTATGTCCTGGTAAGGACAGCATCTTTTTCCAGCAAAGCTCCTTCAAATCCTACCAGGACTTTTCATGTTTTGGAAAAACTTGCGTCCCTCAGATAATTCAGAGTTTATTCTTTAAGTCTGTTCTGTTTGGGAAATGTAAAGACCATACACAATGAAAATGGAAGAATCTGAAGCCTTGCAGTGTGCCCAACAGGGACGTTCACTGCTCCTCACCCAGCCTCCACAACAGCCACCACTCCCCAGTCCTCGCT
The DNA here is from genome assembly GCA_013389985.1 of Dryoscopus gambensis. Taxonomy (NCBI): domain Eukaryota; kingdom Metazoa; phylum Chordata; class Aves; order Passeriformes; family Malaconotidae; genus Dryoscopus; species Dryoscopus gambensis. The sequence continues at coordinate 47,024 of WEIT01029663.1, read as the reverse complement.
CACGCTGAGCAGCAGCAGCACCATGGCTTTGCTGGATCTGACAACGTCTCACCTGCAGGGACCATCAGAGCTCTCAAAACAAATCTCAGAGACAAGCTCAGGGTTATGAATCATTCTCATATCTAGGTAAATACTGTCCTGAATACATCTAACATACAATGCACCATATTAAGAAATGTGTGGGCTGGAGGATGCGTTGGCATGAAACGCATGAGGTGTGTTTTCAAATTACGAAATGTGTTCAGTTCTAAGATCACATTACTGAAAAATCCATCGACTTAAGAAAAATAAATTTGCATGAATGGGAAAAGGATTCTCAAAAGCAATCCATTAATCCCTGTTCTTTATCATAATGCTCAAATACACTTCAAACACCCTATTAACCAGGTCACTGAAACTTGAGCAAGCTGAGCAAGACTTCTCTCTCTGAATCCATTTAATTCATGCTCATACACAGTAAGCAAATTGATGATTCCTGTTAGGAGAGTTGCTATTCCATTGCTGTTCAAGAGAATTTCTTAAGTGCAGCCTGTCATCCATTATGTCCCAAACATTCACACTTCCATATTCCATATAAATGCTGACAGAAGAGCAGCTTTGATGCTTTGTCTGTGTCAGAGTGCAGCAAATACAGGAGAGCCTCTGACAGTGGCCTCCATTTGTAAAGAGATAAGCATAAACCTGATCGTGGGTATTAATAAATCCTGTCTAACAGTCTCGCACATTACATAAATAATTCCATTCCATTTTTATCAAGCGGCAAACATTAGGTAGAGAGATAAAACTGACGTTTGTCAAGAAAGAATCAAGGAAGATAAAAGTGCTCTCTTTATTGATTGCTACATGTTCCTTTGAATTAAAACACCACTAGGCAATGTCTCAATGTTACAAAGGTAGGGATCTGCCATTTATTTGCTTTAGTGTGAGATAGCTGCTGGATGAAATTTCCCTTTAGCCAAAAAAGCCTATATTCAGCATAAATCAATTGTTTTCCTAATTCATTTTGTTCAGCTGTGTTATGTTCTCAAAACCATAATTCCTTTCTATGTAAATAATTAATTGGATTTTTCTTGGCAGCTTGAACGCTCAGAACATTGTAACACATTGAGCTCCTCAAGCAGACATGAATAGCTCCTTGTGGAGACCTGCATGGCTTGAATGATGGTGAATCTTTGGCTTCATCCCCCAGAATTCTTCTATATTTAGTCCATTGATATGAAAATGTGTTTGTGTTTAGGTGCTTGACTCACTTCCCCCTCTTAGGGCTCTGAAGAAATATTTTGTATGAGCGGATCCAAGAATTCTTCGTGCCATGATACCTTCTAAAAGTTTTCATCTGCTCTGGAAGAGCACAAAAGGGAAGTTGTACCAATATTTACAAACAGTAATTTTAGCTCAACTGGTAAAACTCTGTCACAAAATGCATGTGGTAGACTGAAAAAAGACCAGTCAGGCAATGAAGTTTCTGCCTGGGCCATTTGCAATTTGTGCCGAAGCAAGAGGAGGAAAAAATAAAAAAAAAAAAATTAAAAAAAAAAAGGAGAAAGAACTGAAAACATTGTGATTTAGTTATTCAATTTTTGCAATTTAGCTGCCACAATTAATTTCCTTAATTATGCAGAAATCATTTGCCTTGGGTGTTAAACAGACTTTTTCCCCCACACACAAATGATAATATATGTAAAAAGCCTTTGGGGCTCAGTGAATTACGTAGCATATGTTTTCCTTCAGTACGACTGGAGATCACTTGTGGAAATTTAATAAATATCGGAAACTATAACAACTGGGGAAAGTCAGGTTAGTAAAGTGCCTTGTCTGCTGCCTCTTTTTTTTCTTATAAATTCCTGATCCTTGTTAAATGAACTTACCCCACAAACCAGAAGTGCTGCAGGAAATCCAGTATGGCTTTTAGATCACACTGGGGAGAAGAGGGCATGTTTGTAAAAGCACGTCAGTATATTCACAAATTGTCAGGGTCGTGCTGCAGTACCTGCATGAGAGCAACCTGAGACACGGAATCAACATGTGAGATTCCAAGATGCACGGGCAGGAGGAAATAAATGTGGAGAAGCAAGAAAACAAATGCCAGCAACCCCATCTTGCAATTGAGACCCCTTGTAAACATCTCCAAGAACCTTTAAAGGGAACAGTTCCTTCAGAAACTTCAAGTGTTTTTTATTTAAAAGGAAAGTTTATGGCTCTCAATTTGCATTAAATAATAGGAGATAGAGACTTTGAGAGAATTAGTGAGAAATTAAAGGGGTCAGAAAACAAAAACTCGTGTCTTGGTATGAAAAAAAGGGATATTTAAATGCTATTGTTATCAGCAGAGAGTACATACTCATATCAGTGTATACTGCTATTTCATTAGTAAAGATTCCCTTTAACCTGAAATACTTCTGGCTTTATAATTTAAAAATCTTTGACATTTAAATACTCTAGAAAATAAACAAAATAATGATGAAATGTAGTAAAGTTTTGTTATTACTTCTGCTAAGTAGAATTTACTATTAAAAAACCCAAGCAATTTCAATTCCACATTTACAGGATGGTTAAAACAACAAAAAGCTGTAACAGTCACTTCAAATACACATCCTCTTTGAAAAGGCAAAGGTTGTGGCAAACAGAACTGATTGGTGCTATGGTCAGTACTTTTCACCTCATGGGGTTTTTTTTCTAATCTCCAAGGGCCTTGGTGTCATATTTAACTTACAATCTCTCCCCAGTCCGCACACATTTTAAAGCCTGTGAATTTTAAAGGCTGTGCCTTCACTGAACACAGAGGGTGGGGGGAAAAAAGCAACTTAATTTGCAAGTGTCACAAGGTTCTCATTGTCACTTTGTTTCACTTTCGTAATATTCTCAGTCTTGTTCATTCTACTGCACTAATTCTATCAACAACACCCAAAAATAGCTGTGCAAGTGAAGCTGCCTGTGGGAGCAGAGAAAAGGAAAGCAGGCAGAATATCAGCAAAAACATATGAAATAAATAATACAGTGCAGCCTTGTGTTCTCTCAGAGCAGCCGGACACCAGGACTTTAATCTGTTCTCACAAAATCTCCACAAAGTCTGATTTTGCATGTCTGTAAAGTCACTCATTTCCAGAAATCCTCTCGTGTCCCCACTTGCCCAGAAGAGCAATGGCCAATGAGCTGGATTACCATAAATTCAGCAATCAAATTTACACAGCTCTGGAGATGCAAGTAAAACGAGTATTGTATCTTCATTTCCTTTGTGGCACTTTATCAACCTCTTCCTCTGCTGATGGTAGAAGTCAATAAAATCCTATTAACACTAAGATGTTGTATTAAGTTTGACAGTTTACAAATTGCAGGGGTTTTCATTTCAAATATGAGCAGCTTGAGATACTCTGGAGTTCCACTGTATAAAATTGTTAAAGTTGGAATAAAGTAGATAAAATAATTTTGGGGGTATTTTTTTCCTCCTCTTTTAAAGAAGGCAGCAGAAGGAAAATCAAACATGAAAAATAACCTTATAAGCCTTCCTGGGAGATTAACATTAGTCTAACCAGGAAGACCAGAAGAATCATAACAGATCTATATCTTGAGCAAAGCATTCACCCTCCCATGGGCTCCATGGGCTCTGTACCAGGCTCTGCTGCTCTCTCTAATCACAAGTAACTACCTTTGCAAAATGAGTATCACATCCTAAGAGAAAAGGGCTTAAAGCAACTGAACCTTTAAATAGGTAAATAAATAGAGATACCAGCAGCAGGGATGGAGTTGGCACCGGCAGGAACAGCAATCAGGGGTATGGCTGACCAGCTGGCAAATGAATTCGGAATTACGCCAGAACAAACTTAGGGACAAATCTAAAGCTACTCCTGCAATTGGGCAAATTGCCATAATTTCTGCACTTATCCACCTGGTGATTTAAATTCCCATTAAATATTATTTGAAGAAAACAAACACCCGTCCCAGGCGGTGCTGCTGCTCTTCCAGTTTTTTCAAAGATGAAAGGTGTTGTCTCAGAGAGGAGCATGGTAGCAGAAGGCATCTAAACGAAATCTAAAAACCTCTCCTAAATAAGAGATATAAATGCAAAGCAGGTGACTGGAAATGTGAAAGAAGGAAGAAAAAACCCTCTTTTTTTACCTTTTGTTTTACTTAAAAAAAAATGCATGTCCCTTTTAAGTAGAATTGCAAAGCCTGTCAAAAATTTAATATTTACCAGACTCCTCAAGGATATGGATTCTCCCAGTTAAATAGTTTATTAAATCAGGAAAGCATCACTCAGATACTCCAGTCAGAAAATAATACGGGGTTTGTATCTACAGCCTTTTTAATACCAACAATTCCAAACACCACCGAGCTTGTGGCTATACATAGATTCCTCAGATCACCACTCTCCCTCAGAAGACAGTCTTGGACTGCTCACAAGACAGAGTGGGAGGCTTTATTTTGAAGCAAACATTGCCTCCAATAAAGGATGTTTGCACACAGCAATAACTTGCCAGTGTTTAAGGCCAGGAGCGTTCATAACACCCACTTACAAATATTCAAATATATCTCTTTTTTTGCCTATAAACTATACGTCATGGCGGGAAAAAAATCTTCTCCTGCTTCAAGTAATTTTGTCCAGCTATGAGAGCAGGTGGATCATATTCAGCCATCTATCCATCACTCTGACTGCAGAACAATCCATGGACACTCCAAAGGTGCTTCCCTGACATCTGACACTGCCTGGTCTCCCTCTGCTGTCCTTGAGCTCAGAGCAAAAGGACAGAGTGGCAGAATTCTGTGAATTCAGCACCACAGTTAATTTATTGGCACTGTGATTTCGCTGCTTTAAGTGGTTAGGAGTTCAATCTTGCAGGCTTAAATTTCACCTTAAGCAGCAGAACGAAAAGATGTCTCTATAGTGCTTAGAGAAAATAACATGCTTGTGAAGGTGGAATTTCAGGGGTGAAAACTGAACAATACATGTATTTATGTTATTTACTTATTTGTAGTGCACGACCTGTCCAAACTGCCAATTAAAGCTCAGAGCAGGCCAAGTGACACCTTTATGCTGCCAACCCACTCCCTGAAACCAACCACACGGGAAGTCAGGATTTGGAAATAAAACTCAAACCCAGGAAAACAACACCTGAAAGCCTTTCTTCCCAAAACATTGGTTGTGATTTGTACTGCGTCACCTCATCAGACCTTGAATGCTGTGCAGCACTCAAAGCTACACATTCAATGTGTCAGATGTGGTGAGCCACAGCACTTCGGGCACGGGGTAGATTTTAGCACCTGGTACATACTGAGAATAGCTTGTGTTAAGCCAAACCTCTGAAGAAAGGAAGGGATCTTAATATTACTCCCCAGCCAAACTGAAATAATTGTGCGCTGTCAAGTCAGCAGTGAAATATGAACACACAGCACAGGACAAACCTTCTTCCTGCCTTGTTGTGATACTGCTATGAGTGATGCATTTTTAGCTTTATATCAGGAGACAACATCTCAACATCCTTTGGTATTTTACTGCCGTGCTGACTAACAAAATAAAGCATGTGAACCCTTTTTATTTTCTGGTTCATCAGTTTTATGTTCTTATTTACTTGCAGTACATTTTAAATCTGATGATACCCAACACAGGCAGCTCCAAATATGCTGTTTTTAAGAGATATCAGCTCACTGTCTTTGATTTCATAAAAGCCTATTTTCAAAATATTAGCTGTGTACATGTGTATTTTTTTTAATGCTCAAGGTAACAGTCAAAGGAGAGGCAAAGCAGATGGAAAACACAATTACAGATTCTTCCCTGAACAGGGGAAACACCCCATGGCAGCCTTACAAAAGTTGATTTTGTACACTTTGCTGGACCAGGCACAGCCCCAGATTCCTTGCTGCTTACATGCAACATATATTTTATTAGAATTTAAGAGAAATATGTGTATTCAAGCAATCTCCAGCCTGCCTTGATTAGCTGATTAACTGAAAGGTTTTGTTCTACAAGGATCTATTGTGTTAGAATCCTCGATTTCAGCTCCTCTATATAATAACTAATAAAGATAGTGTAGAAATACAGGCCTTTAAAAGGGAAGTTCTCTGCAAGGTAACAGAAAAGTATTTATGTTTACATCTGCCTGCCTTAATTTGTTTGTTTGGGTTTTTTTCATCAACACATCTCTTCTAAAGCAACAGAACTCATTTATTAAGTCTTTGACTTCCTTATCCCCTTATGCATTCCCTGATTCAGCAGGAACACTGGCAGACACCTGGTGCTTTGCTGTTCTTGGGTAGCCCAATTATCACTTGGATTGCATCAAAATTAGGTTCTTTCCCAAACGGCTCAGCTGCCCTCTCTTGAGATTATTTTCATGCTCTAACTGTGGCTCTCAAGCAAGGGGTGTTGTACAATCTAAAGCAAATTTCCTCCGCCTCTCTCTCCATCTCTCCCAGGCTCACAACAGGGTAACAAACAAACAGGAGCGAAGATGTGAGGAGCCAAAACACAAAAGAGACACAAAGCCACTCTTCCCAAAACCAGGAGGCAGCAGGGCAGCGCTAAAATAGTTAAGCATGGCTGCAGGAGAGCTGCAGCCCAGAGAAGCTTCCAGAGATGCCCGGGCAGGGACTCACATCCCACGGGCTCCTTCCCGCTGCCCCTTCCCCTCCCGGGGCGCTGCCAGCAGAGGCAACGCGCCCTTGCCCACAGCTCCGCTCCTCCCCAGCTGCCTCCCCGCAGCAATCCTGAACCTGCTCCGAGGAGGACTTGGCCCTTCCCGTGCTCATGCTGTCCCGTGGGACACCTCAGGGCAGACAGAGCTTGTGCTGGGATGGTTTATAAAACTGCTGCTTCTTATAAATAAGAGGCCAGATTATCAAGTTAACAATTGTCCATTCATTTTATACTTCATTGTAGTTTTTTGTTCATTACCTGAATGTTATATTTCGTCCTTTATTAACTGTTACTGCTAATTATTCTGTTGTAAAAAACCTACAACTCCTTATCAGTAAACTACTCCTTATCAGGATATGTAAATTTAAGGAATCCCTACCCTTCCCCCGTTGCCCAGCTACCCCCCCCCAGGCCTGTGTGAAGATACCAGAGAGAAGAAAAAAACAGAAAACCTGATATGCAAACGAAAGCCTAAAGGACACTTGGGAGAAACACAAACCCCTAGAAAAAATAAGTTAAAGACGAGCCAACGAACTTTTTAAGAAAAATCAACCCAATTACACGATCAGTTGGAAGGAGAACATCATCTGACCAGTTTTTGGGTTTCGTTTTTGATCACTACAAGCACTAAGAGGGTTGACTGAGAAGACCCCCCCTCCGATGAGGAGTTGAAATTGCCTTCCTGGCCACTCCCCTGTGAGGAGAGCAGGCCCGGCTTAATCACTCTGAACGGCAAGGCCGAATTCCTCCTCCCCCACGTCGAAGCCGGGAGCAGCGGCGGTGTGCGCAGCCTGCCGGGCACCCAACCCAAGCTGATCACTCTTAATAAAGGCTTATAAAGGATTCGCAGTCCTGCGCGAATTTAATTCACTTCTGGCTACTCGAGTGGTCAGACAATGGCAAAGTTTCCTAAACACGGGATTACTTTAAAATATATTTTATCCACTTGAAAAAAAAAACCCAAAATGGCTTTATCCAGAATCACTTTTGAGATACATCTGATGATCTGAACAGTCTTGAAGCAAGCTCTAAATATAAATCAAGCCACATTTGTGCAGAAGACGCTCACTCCCAGACAAACCAGAGGCCTTAGGTTACCTGCAGCACTTCTTTTGAAGAACTTTCATCAGATGAGCAAGAACAGTTTGCTGCTACAATTGGATGAAATGGTAAAGTACCTAGTTTAACCAAGTGTATGTGTTCTTGATCAAAATATTATATTAAAGCTACAGTCAGATGAAATTGAATTCTTTAGGAGAATAATGAAAAATTAGGTCACACTACTGAGAAAAATGATTCCATAATAAACCAAAGTACAGAGAACACATTTGAGGCATTGCTGGAAACCAGTAAATACATGTGCTTCTACCTCTGAGCACTGCAGTTTGCTATTACACTAATCTGATGCTTTTAGATTTCATTATGAATTAAATTGTCCTCTCTTTGGGAGCTCAAGCTCAATAAAATCCTTCTCTAAGCATTGAGGAGCCCTAATATTTCCTCCTTAAAAAAAAAACAACAACAAACCAAAACCATTTTCTCTTCAGTCTGAAGACTTTAGCCTAACTTGAGTAAAACAAAGTGAGATAGGCACAGGGAGAGTTGTCCTGATTTTCTCCAGAAGAATCAAGGTAACCAAAGGTTAATCAATTATCTAGGATAAAAGCAACCTTGCATTTTACAAACTACAAATTGGATTTGTCGTATGGAAGTACTTCTCTTTGTCACAGTAGCAAAAAGTGCCTGGGAAATAAACTTATTATATAATAAAAATAACGTTCATAAGAAAACCCAATATTTATGCAAAGTAAGTTTATAATTTAGGACAATGTTACAAACAGTAAGAAGTTCATTCTTCTACTAAACTTTGGAAGTTTTGCTAATTGCAAACTCCTTCCCAGCTGGGAACAGGCAAAACAAACAAACAAACAGCCCCTGTATGAAAGAATGTTTTACATTAGCAAAGTTGACTATAGAAGCAAAGTTTAAGCAAAAATTCAGGACTTTTCCAGTGTCCATTTAGGAGTCCGGGTCCATTTTGGAGTGTGCTTCAAGAGCATTTAACATAGCAATACAATGAATAATGGGCACCAAATCTGCTGCTTAATAAAGTCACCAGCTACAGCAAGTTTCTGCTTATTGACAGCATTTTTACAGCACTGACCAGGATTAAAAAGGCATCTCTTGTTATGAAAGAACATCTCTGCTTTCAACCTCTATTCCCAGATGTTTACACTATCTGTTCAAAGACCTATTAGATCTAAACTCTTTGATATATGACCAGCTACTCCTGCACAGCTTTTTGTTAACTGAAATCTAAACCCAGCAGGGAAAAGGACAAATCAGTTCTTTTATCAAATGTTTTCAGTATCAATTCACTATGAACAGAAATTTTCTTTGCTTGGTTTTTCAGTGCTCCAGTAAATCATGTGTTTAGGAGGATGAGTGAAGAAGAACAGAATTCAGCTCTTTACTAATATGTTTTTAAATGTACTGTTTCTGAAGAACATAAATATGAGCAGTTTTATTTTTGAATAAAGATTCCAGTGGAAAGTTCTGGGTATACACCCTGAATACAGTTAATTGTTTCTCCCCTCAAACACCACTGCAGTGAGTGCCAGGCTGTTCATATTGGGGTAACTTCTGGCACTCCTTATGCCAAATATTTAATTTTAAAAACTGAGAAACAACCATCAGATTTAGTTCAGACATCTGCCATTTATACAAGCAATGAGAAGCACATTAAAACAGGAATTAGTAAATAAAAAAAGTCCGGCAAATCTTAGTTCATTCCTTGAATGAGAGAAAGTTTCTCTTGCAAAACTCCGGAACTCAACCCAAACCACAAGCAAAACAAGTAAATAAAGAAACCACACACGTTTCAAATCGTTCAAATCAAAGGCAGAATTAAGTTCAGGAGCTACGCAGAGAAGGTTTTAACTATACACACACAGAGTAACAGCTACTATCACTGACAGTGTGAAAACAAAGCCAAACACTGACCAAAATAAGTTTTCAGTGTATTAATCGTAAAAATTTTTCAGCATTAAATATAGGGGTTTTTTTTAATGAGGTGGAGTTCTGAAAGCAAACAGAGCACTTAATATTAATTGCTCATCTTGCCAATAATGCTAAACCACATCCACAAACCAGGATTTAAACCTGTATTATTTCTTCAGGAAAGGAATTCTCAGATCTTTCTATGTCTCTGCTCTGCATTGTAATTGAGCAGAGTTCTACAAACTAAATGATGCATGAATGTGTATAGATTCAAAGTTCAGTTTCTTCAATCAAAAATCCAAAAAGCACTGCCAAAGAAGGAGGAAAAAACCCACCAAGAAGGAAAAACAGCATCTGCTGATATTAAACTCTGACTTTGCCACTCCGAACAGAACTACAAAACCTCATCTAATGACAGAATAATTAGGCATCCATAAAGCAATCATTGGAACATTGTCAAAAGTCGAGTCTTTGGAAAAAAATAAAAAGGATACAGATATCAGCACTTTCCCCAGCATTCCCTGAGTCTGTGCCTTTTGCTTCCCCTGACTGACTCCAATCAATGAGTCAGCTGCAGTGGGTCGAACACAACTGTGATAAAATGGCACCTTATGAAGTTACTGCCTTCATAGATCTCCCCAAATGAGTCATAAACCCATTCATCAATATCCCACCTCGTGCAGCACGGCGCAGGCGGGAGGGGAGTGCTCAGAGCAGGAAAGCTCACTCTGTGATTCCATTTGCAGCCCATAAATCAGGATTTCTTACATTTGGTGGCACCGTTAAGTGAGGAATGAGAACCTCCACTATCATTAGTCGACAGCTAACAAGGCATTAACATTTTCATTAACACTGTTGACAAATCCAAATCGATTTTAAAAGCTCATTTGCATCATATCCTAAAATTTTGAAATAGAAGGGAACAGTCTGACAACTTGATTATATGCCATAGCTTAGATTTCTGTTCTTCTGCTTATGTGTAGCTATAAAGTGCACGTCACATCTGGTCATGTTCTGGTGCCCCCAGATATTTAGTTTGAAACTGCTGTATTAATGCTCTTGTGCACACAGAGACCTGAAACACAGAGGGGTGATGGTCTTTGAGTGTGTTTAGTTTGTGAGACATCTGGCCTGAGTTCTCATTTCACCCACACTGGACCAGAGACAGGCTCTAGATCCTCTCCCACTTTGACTCCTATTGGGTAGGTAGACCCTTTTTCATGGAGTTAGGAAGGGTCAATCCCTAAAGAGGCTCAGCAGCCATTCAGAATGAAAGCCTATAATGTACACTAGACACTGGTTACTTTTTCCTTGAATTCCAAAATATTATCTGATACTGCTTTCAAATTTTATTTAAAACCCTTCCGCCAAATTAAGCACTGCTACAGAGAATTTAAAAAAAAAAAAAAGCCATTCTGTAACTAACAGCCTCTAAAATGGACTAATTAAATCATGTTTCAATATTCCAGATTTGGTACATAAATATAGCTAATCTTTCTTCCTTTTTGCAAAAAAAATTTGGTATTATAGAGAGCAAGAAGTTCTCAGAAATAAATTCACACATTAGTGTGTATTCAGAAGAGGAAGAGTATTAGATAATTTTAAATGCACAGATACCTTAACAGCAAAACATACAACATTTATTGTAGTCATTAAGGAGAATGCATTTTTCAGTTAGACATTTTCAACTTTAGCGGAAGTTATATGCATTTAGCAATACAATCTTTTAATTTTAAGTAACAGGAACCTATTACAGCCACAAAGAAAATTAGAAGGTTAAAAAAGAAAAAATCATTCTGGAGTTGGGTGTGCTGTGCACAGCCTGCATCAGCTGCTTTCATTCCTCTCTCTAGAGGAGCACACAAACAGGGACCAGTGTCACATTTACCTTCTCCCATTTCCACCTGCAGTCAGAGGGTTTAAAAATGAAAAAAAACCTGCTACTAATTCAGCAGGTTTGAATTAGACACTGCTTGCCCAGGACAACTGCTTCAAAACTGATTTCCCATAAATTCATCTTTACAGTCAAAGCTGACGTGTTTTGCCATTTTGGCAGCAGGAAGATGAAGAGCAGCCAGTGCACGATGTGGAAGTTGGTGCTCTCCTCTCACCGAGCTACAAGAACCTCTCAAACTGACAGTGATGCAAGGACTGATCTGAGCTGCCTTGCAGAGCCCACACCACCCTGAGGCTGTTCCTGCACCCTCTGTCCCTTAAGATGGGCGAGTTCCTCTCTAAGGTGCAAGGCAGGACAAAACAAAACAGCCAAAATAATGGCACAAAACCCAGCAAAACAGAAACACAACCAGAAAAACCCCACCGCCACCAGCCATGAAAAGTGTATTTAAAATATACCAGCAGCACAACATACTGTTTGAAGATATTTTAGAGGGTTGATGTCAAAAGCAATGTCCTTGATAAATAATCAGTATTCATTTGAAGATACTGATATTTTAATATTCCTAAAAGTCACACTAGGAATTCTCTTTCAAGATCCAGACAGTTCTACCAGAACTAACCAGTTTTGAAGTGTTTGCTATTTAATAGCAGCTTCCTAATTTCATCAGTTTACAAGCTCTCCTTCAAAAAATTACTTTTTCAACAAAATTTTAGAAACTTGAATTTTCTATTTGCCAATTCTTCTGCACCAGCAAACTTTATATACATTGATATTTGAATAACTTATGGGCCTTCTCTTACATCTCCATAATTACAACCACTAGGATCCTGGCTAAAACTGAGAAAAATAACATTTGTTAATTAAGGGTTTGCAGTCTGAGATGTTTTTATCCCTGAACATGGCAGGAAAGCTGCTACTAATGCCTGTTCCACAGGCAGTAAATTGCCCAAAGTACAGCCAGGCTCGGCACAGGCTCCGTGGCTGGGTTTACTTAGGCTCTGATCAATAAGTTCTGTGCATCTTGTCTATATTGGAGCTCTCCTTATTACAAGCTCAATTGATTCCCCCAGCAACAGCAAAGATTGTACTCCATGGGTAGAGCAGATGTTGTTCTGACCTCCACCCACTGGCTCACAGAGTTTTCTGTCTGCCTTCGGTGAAGAAAAATATCCCAATAAACAAAAATATCCAGGCACACATCGTGCCCTTGAACAATGGATGTTACATTCGTTATACAAAAGTTTCTGCTAACGCTCTCCTTATTTTATTTTAAAAATCTCAACACCCACATAAACACCCACCATGAAAATCACAGTAAACTACTAATTCCTAAGACTTTTAGAGAAATATCCTTGATTTTAGAAACTTAAAATTTGTGAAAAAGTGCAAAGCAAATTCTGGAAGGCAACACTAAAGCAGAACAAAGAATCCATTTTCTGAGATTGCTGTAAGCTATAGATTAACACGGAAATGCCACCATTTACCAATACCACGGATTGATATAGGCCCAGGAAATCTTCTGTTATTTGAATTAATTGTTATCTTTAACATTAAGGCAGCATAAAACTCAAAAATAAACCAACCAAATAATAAATGAAAATGGAAAACCACTAAACCCTTCTTGAGAGAACAAGGGAATCCGATAAACATAGAAAAAAACCCCCTCAAACAGGAGATACAAAACATCCCAAAGATAGCAGTGATAAAGGAAATGGAGGTACAAAGGGAGAATTGTGATCTGAAAGGATGGGATATTGCTTTTGAGAATATCTGATACAAGGAAGACCAAGGGGAGATATTGATTTATCAAATATTTGTTATATTTATAAGACTATGCGACAGGTTAACCTGAGTGCTGGGGAAGCCGAGGGGCAGATATAAAAGACTAAACCCTTCCCACATACACATAAGAGGTGGGAGAGCTTTTGAGCGCACACAATAATGTCAACGTCTGCACTGAGGGTCACCACTCGTGCCTTTGAGTGACAGCCAAAACAGACTGGGGAGGAAAATAGGGGAGGTTAAGACAACGATACACAAGAGAGCAAAGTACACGTAAGCCTTTAGCCCCATTAGTATCACAAGGTTTAGTAAAACCCCTACGAACCCTGAGAGCTCCGTTACCTTCAGGAGCCCGTGCCCGTTTGCTCANCGGCCCCGGCCCCAGCCCCAGCCCTGCCAGGTAAATGCCCGCTGCCCACAGCCCCCTGCCCAGTCCCCCTGGGCATTCAGCCAGAGCAACCAGTCCCGGGGCTGCAAAGCACCCACCGCCAACTGCAGGACACCCGGGAGCTTCAGGACTTCAGGCAATCTCAGCTCTTACAATTAATAAAGTACTTCACACAGATCAGGGTTTAATTCCTGACAGTTTTTTCTCACCACATTTGAAGAATTTAGAGTATCAGGTGGTTATTGTGCTAAAGACAAACCAACTCCTATGACCAGTGGCCTATCCAGGCTGAGGAACATGACCCAGACACTTTAATTCAACTTATCCAGAATTAAGGCCTAAGATTGTTTCCAGTGAAGTCAGGGGATGTATTTCAGGCCAGAACCTTGCATCTCATTAAAGAAAAAATAAAAATAAAAACATCATGGAGATAAAACTAGGGGGAAAAACTGTCTCGTTTCTTCATCCTAATGGGTATTGACAATATGCTCCTTTCTCATGTATTTTGATCTGTCTTCTATTGATCACCAGGTCTCCCCTTCCAGCTTTTGGAGCACAGAGCAGCTGATGTAAAGAACCAGAGCACTTTTCTTGGTGTCTCTGTAGGGGACTCTTCTCCTGGGAAGAGTCTGACCCCTATTACCAGGACCCTGGACCAAAAGTGAAACAGGAGCAGCTACAAACTTGGTTCTTGGAGAGCTTTTTAGCAAATAAACCAAAGAAATTTGCATGGATGATCAGACTGACAGAAAGGAAAATTCTGGGCTTTGAATTGTAACCTGCCTGAGCTACCATCCATATATGTACCAATCCAGAGATGATGGAGAGGGGAGAAAAAGGCTTCTCCTCTCCCTTCTCTGTATGTTTTGAACGAGAGGATGAACTTATAAATCTTTTTTGCAAACCGAATCAGACCATCGAGACATGCAGCTAGAGGTTACTGAAGACCAGAAGAATCAATTTTAAATTAACATCATATCAGGATTTTAGTGTCTATTGTGCTATAAAGATGTTAAAATAATTTTAAAGCAAATCTTTAAATTCTGTTTGTGATTAAGGAAAGTTTTGGTTTTGAATTAAGGCAGTTCACAGCAGCTGTGAAGCAGCAGTTTCATTTGTAATCCTGCCAGGGTTAGTATTAAAAATGTCTGGCTATTGGAGAATTCCTTTTTGTTTGCTAGTTTGAATTTCACCTCTTTTCCCCTCCACTTGTCCAGCAGTCTGGCATTACAAAGTCAATGGAACAGGAAATATTATTTTAGGATCAAGATGTCTCACCAGAAATGGAAAGGAAATGGTACAATGTAACAGCCTAAGACTTCCTCCACTAACCCTGTGCTTACACTTTATTTTTCTTTCCTGGACAGCTACAGTAGTTTCATGGAGTCCTCAGCTACTGCATTATCAGCAAAGGAAAATGAAATAAACTGCTGCAATTACTTGTCATTCCTGTCATTTCTCGATGCTATTAAGTAGTTCTGTGATTCATCCAAGTGGGCTGTAGCTGGGATCAGGATGTGAAAAATAGTCCTGTCTTCAGCTTCAGATACTTCTCGTGTTTATAGGTAACAAGATCCAGGTTCCATCTCTGGAACACACATGTTACTCCTCATTAAATTTGAAACAGAATGTCTATAATTTAATTCTGTTCCCTCTTCGGGTGTAGGTGTAGATGATCTTATTCACTCCAGTGGAAGATTGGAGAAAGAAGATAAATGCATAGCTGAAGACATTGCAGGAGTGATAGGCAATAATTATACAGCCTGATGGGATGTTTGTCACTTTCCTTGCCTTGTTTAATGCTGCTACAAAAACATAAACGCATTTTTCCTCTCCACAAAACATTTGGTGAATTGATCCTTGCTAAAGACCAACTGCATTTTGATTTAATGAAACCAAAAGAGTGGAAAAATGAGTGAGAAATCTCCTTTCTTAATCTCTTGCACTAAGCAGGGAGAAGAAAGAAAAAACCAATGCAACACCACCGCCCCAAAACCAAAAAAACCACAAACAAACAAACAAATGGGTTCAAGGGAATTTTATATCTTCTATTTCTATACTTACTGTAATGTAAAATTCATTCTTTTTGTGGTCCCAAAGCTTTGCCAGAGAGGGCTCCTGGAAGAGCACGGGAATTGTTGGTAGTTTGGAAGTGAGGCAGATGAAGCAATAAACCCCAGGAGGCAGCCAGGGCCCGGATTAGGAGAGGTGGGTTAGAAGATAAATTCCTAAATACACAAGGATCTGCTTTGCATTTTGACTCCCCCTCTGCGGTCTGTTTCAAAGGTTATGATTCACACCTCAGCCCAGAGAAGGAACTTCTCTCCTTTCTAAGATATTACAAACAGTGGTGCTGTGGACAGCTCGCCACCGAGTTGCTGCAATTATCTCGGTCTCTTTAATCTCCTGTGCTTTCCCCAGAGTCTTTGTGTCCCTTGGTCCCCTTGCCCTGTTCATTCCATTAAAATCTCTCTGTGACAACTCTGTTCCTCAGAAGCCAAGTCAGAGTTCAGGGAAAGGAAGGGCTGACACCTGGCTGGAGGCTCTCCTTGTATCACGTTTTAAATAACTCTGATAATAAGCAACATGAGATATGCCTGGAAGAGACTTGATAACATTATAATAATTTATACATTCTATTTCTACTCACTGACAGTTTTAAATATGATTTATAGTATTTAATATATTTGACCTAGTCTCTGGATTTCAAAAGGCATTAACTTGATATTTTTATTTTTATTCAAAGGACAGATGGTGTTTTCCACCTGGGGGTCAAAAAGGGGAAAGATTTCGTTACAGAGCAAAACAAGGAAGACCTCCCAGATAAATACTTATTATCTTTTTGTCAAGTAAAATGCTATCATTGTCCTGCCTACAAAGTGAGTAGTGAAGCAGCACTGAAGTGGTGTTTAAAGACAAAATAATAACTAAAATAATAACTGATACTGGATGGGATGTGTTCTTATGCTTTCTTACAAGATCTGGGGATTCAGGGACTCCACTTCAAACTTTTAACGGTTTTTGAAACAGAGTCAGTATATACTTAATTATCAGGGAATTAGTAATGAAAAACAAAGTTCTTTTCTATTTAAACTTTCTAATTTAGAGGATGCACTAAGCAGAAGACATATCATACATAATTTAATGCAATTTAGGAAGCAAATTAAAATATAATTTCACTCCTTCATCTAATAACACTGCTCCTTCAAGCTCTGGGGATGTTGTTTAAGCCAAAGAGGGTGGTTTCCTTGACAATTCTAGGTAAGAATAGACACCCTTAAAAGAAATGAATAGAATAAAAGGGCATGAATAAGCAGGATTTACTAAATTGAGGGTTCGGGAAATGATAAGAGATCCCTGCAGAAGACTTAACACTGAAGATATATATTAGAATGAAGACTAAAATTAAGGTTAATCTTGATAATGAAACGCTTGAACCCAGAGAAAATGTCATTATCAACACGTTAACACGTGCACAGTTGGGGTGAGAATTGGATGGCTTGAGACAGTCAATGGCATTTGTAGGTTTTCATCTGCTGCTCGTTAGGGCTGGTGTAAAACTGCTCCTGGCCAGCGGCTGCTGGGGAGGGCAGCTCTGTGGTGTGGCAGGGTATTCCCACCAAACTGGGGCGGGAGAGTCCAACAGACCAACCCATGGCTCCCTGAGAACGCCCTGGGGAATTCGTCTGCTTTCAGGTGAAAGCTGATATCTGTTTTCAAGGTGCTAAAAGCCACAACCCTGATCTAACAAACTTCATCCCGTCACCCTGCCGTGTGGCTGAGCTTGAGAAGACCAATATTGACAATTTTAGCAACAGTGAAACAACTTTACATCAAATTGGAATTCTTTTTATTCAGAGCGAGATCTGAGAAGGAACACTCCCTTCCAAAAGTTGGGAATTTGGTTCATTTTGCTATAACAATGCTTCATTCCATACTGCCCCCTGCCCTAAGCACAAACATGGGAAATTGTGAAAGCAATAGACTCTTTCTGAGCTAAAACTGACTGAACTAAATTTTCCAAGCTGAATGGTTTAGAACCAGGATGGAAGGAGCAAACCTGATGCATAGAAAACACCCAACACAGAAATATGAAGTCCATAATTTGACAGTGTCCTGTCAAACTCCATTGTGAAAGATTCTCCTTGGCACATTGCAGGAGATTTTCATACTCCCATTCTGTGCTCTTACCAACTCTTTAGAAATGTTTCAGATAAGCCTTCAGCTGCTCAAAGCTTTTGTACACTGAACCTTTCTCCTAGAGGGTATTTAAAACATACAATGAAATTATCTAGTAAAAGACTTGAGGTTTCCTATCCTGTTTTTATTGGACAAATGACTGCATCTCTAAAGCTTGGCTCATAGTCATCCTGAAAAGCTGTTTACATGTTCTGGCAGGAAACTGATAATAATTCTTAGGATATGTGGTTTGTGCATGCAACAGTGTTACAAACAGGCAAAAATAAACACATTTTTTTACTTTTCTGTTTTGAATTGCTGCACTAAACATCTCTGCAGTTTTTCCTTACTATTTCAGCTGGAGAAATACCTATATTATATTTTTCCCCGTCTCCTTAAAACGTAAGACATTTCAAAAGCCATTGACAACTTTGTAGTTACATCCCCAATTATCAAACCTTTAAGATATATACATATATAACCAAGTATATTGGTTATTATAAATGTGATTTCGCTGTTACCGCAGTCAAATGAAGAGCATATTCCTGCTGCAGGATGACATAATGTCTGCTTGCTTTTCAGGCACTATAACCTTAAACGTAATAAAAATCCTGTCAAATATTTCAACCATCTTTCGGCCTTCAACACTCCTGTTATGACATCAATTATCTTTCACAGCAATTTAGCTCTTGTATGTTCTAAATAATGCAAAACACCAACAGAACTCTATCAGCAGGGAAATTGCTTTAGTGGCTTTTATTTCTTTTTTGCAACATCTCTCTACCTCAGAAGTGTCTTTTTCTTTTCGCTGCCGAAAGTCATTCACCATTGTTTCAGTGAAAAGCCTTAATTAAAAACCTCCCTGACGCAACAATCCTTTGCAGAAGCAGGGAAGAACACACCCAGGTACTGAAAGTCTCTACACAATTGTCATCCTCAAAGACTGCAAGGTTGAGGGACTGGCGTCTTTTCATTAGCACGGCGCCATCTTATTAAACAGATATGTCCAGAGACAGTTTTCATATAAAATTTTAGGATCTGAAGTCATTCCCACATTTTTTTACAAGTTACACTTCAGAGCAGTAGCTTCAAAAGTAAGTAAAGGACTTTTGCAATATTGCAAACACTGTTCCCTCAAAATTTTATCAGCCTTCTACAGGTTATTAACACGAAGTAAAAGAAACAAGGAGCTCTTGGGAAGCTACTGTAGGAGAATTAACAAGGAGGTAGAAAAGGCTGCTCACTGATCTGTCTTATGAAAGTACAAATTGAATGTAGAGTGCAGGTTAAAACACAACTTCTGGCTGTCCTTGATATCATTAAGACAAACAAACTTGGGTGTTTCTTTCCACAAAGTGAGGAGAAATGAGCAGAGCTGCATCCTTTCATCCCTGCTCCTGAATTTGGTTCTTGAATAAAAAAATTTCCTCAGTCTGACAGAAAAAACACTGAGGAGGGGTGGGGGTTTTAATGTCTTTATCAGCTTTGCTGCCCTTTCACAAATTCAATAGGTTTATTTAACCTTAATTTTCAAATTCCATGAGGCAGTATAGTAACATTTCTCAACCAAAATATTTCAAATCTCAGTATACAAACTAGCATAGAAATCAAAAAATTAGGTATTTTTGCCAGTTAATCAGACCCCCAAAAATGCAGGGCCCAGTAGCAGGTGACATTCTTCAAGCCAGCATCACAGAATCACACTCAACTTCTTCTTTTCCTTTATCAGCTACAGAAAAGAGCTATTTATTGAGCTGTTTCTAAAGAGGCTTCGCTGTACGGATACCGCTGTTCCAGCTACAATCTCATCAACTTGAGAGCTGCTCTTCAGACACTTCAAATGCTCCCAGTGTAAACCTGCTCTTCCCACATCTACTGCAGGTGACAAAGCCTGAACGTGTGGTTCAAAGTCTGGCTAAGCTGAGAATTACAAGAAACATTTGTATTTATATCTGAATGCTCATATGGGAAGAATAAAGTCCAGAATTCTCTCTACACTTTGTCATACACTAAGATTCAGTTCCCCGTTGCCTCACTGCATAAAAAGGTGTCTATCAGAAAATATTTAGTATATTATTTAGCTATAATTCTGCAATAAGTTAATATTGCTTAATTGTGCAGGCAATGAACATAAACTTCACAGTGTATTTTAACTCACAAATTTATTCACTTATTGAAATTGCTCGTTTGAAAAAAATGCAAATACACAAAGCCTACAGTTCAATTCCCATTACTAAAATTACATTTGTTATCTACATTTTGGGAATTTCCTAGTTGTTAAACAATTACTACTGCATTTACAGATACTGCTGGTGCTACGGGAAACTGACACGATGTTTATTTTCCCCAGAACATAAACAGGTATTTGTTTTACATGTGCTTATATCTACCCACAGTTTATTTGTGATCCGTGGGGGTGGGTGGGTATGTTCTGATTTGGGTTTCTGCTTTTATTTACTTCTGGAAAAAAGAAACCTTAACTTCACCTGAACTGCTGAACACTGGTTTTGTAACATAATATGTAATTCAAATTTAGCTCTTGGCAATGCCCTGGTCACTACTGTACGAACAGCACTGCCTAAAGGGTTATTATTTAGGGTCACATTAATTTCACAGCTGCTCTGACATTAATGCACTCCTTCCTCCTTCACTTAATGTTTCCCCACATTTTATTGCTCTCAACAGAGGTCTGGAAATAACTGACTTTAATGAAGTGAAGCACGGGGTGTCAAACCCTCATTTCTGCATGTACAGATGTAAAACCCAATTTTTTTCCCCCCTCTATATATACTACGCAGATCCAGCTATCTGGAACTCTTAAAATATCATTAATATGCATGCAAAGCAGCTCTAAAGACTTCTCTTATTTTCACAATAAGATAAAGAAACTTAATGTAAATCTAGATTGATCTTTCAATTTAAAGACATTAGAAAATACATATTGTGGATATTTATTCAGCATGTGGTGCTTCTGAGAGTTGTCTGTGCCCTGACTCCTTTTTTGGTTATCAGTGTACAGCTAAGCAACATGCTTTATGCTCTCAGCAATCATTTCTGTGCTTTGGTTTCTCTAGGGAGATGCTGTTCAGCTGAACTCTGGTAATGTCCACGCTGGCCAGAGTTGGCACATGCTGGACAGTCTGGCCTCATCCACATCACACAGGATTTGGTCACATTCCCAGTACCAGATTCTGCTCTGGAGTCCCCAAGACATGATATTTTTTGGGTGGTTTTCACGTCAGAACACTTGCGTGTTACCAGTTTGAGAAGTTCCCTATTGACTCTGCCATGTCCAGGTTCATCACAGGGATTTAGCTGGTCATGAAGCCTGGAAATAAATCAGCAGTGGTGTAGAGCCTGGGAGTCAAATTTACAGCCTGGGCAGTTACGTGGTCTGGGTTTGGGAAACCCAGGGACCAGACAGTCAAAGACAACACCAGCAGCTTGGGATCCTGATCTCAAACAAAAGCCTTTTAGGAGCAGTGCCACACTTCTCTCACAGATCTCCCAAGTTAGACACTGACTATTGACAAAGTAGGCCTTAAGAATACAAAAATCCTCTCAGATGACCTGAACAAGGCTTTCTGCTGCCAAAAGTACACCTGATTTTTGTAACTACATCAGAATTTCTAACAGAGGATATTTCTTCTTGTCCAGCCCGTGACCTTTAGATGATAACATCAAAGTCCTGCTGGAATGATTCAGCTCCTCACAGGACACCAGTACAACCTCCACTCTTTCTATTTAGGTGGCAAGAGGGGCGTTGGGCAGAACTGTTCATCTTGGTCTTTGCTTTTACCTTTTTCCCTGCTCAGTGTTATGTGAAAACAGCGCTTTTCCCATGTTTATCCCACTGTTTTGTGTTGTGTCAGTCCAGGAATGTACTCCCACACAACACACTTCAGGGCTGTGAGTGCTCCCAGGCTGCATCTTTGTCCAGAGCAAGCGCTTTGGGGAAGTGATGATGAAAATGTGAAGGGAAGAAGACAAGACTTAAAGGTACAAAAATACCACAGTCCTTGAGGAACAGGTAAGTCACAGGCATTTTAAACACAGCAAGGCAGAAAAACAGAATTAAAAGGATTGAGGTTTAAGGATATTTTTCAAGTACATAAGGAGCAAGATGCTGACAAAGGAGAAAACAATGTCCCTGAAGGACAACAAGAGATATTTACTGCTGAACAAAATACATCTTAAAATAAACTTCAAGCAAGGAAGATGCGCAACAGAACAACTTCAGTTCGACAAATTTAGTTTATGTGAACACCGAGAGTTCCAAGCCCTTTAATCCTTTTCAGTGCCCAATCTATAATGCCTCCAAAGCAAGATCCCTTGCTAGTACTGGGATCCAGAGCATCCCACAGGAATTCAGATGACTTATTTTCAAAGAGTTAAAAACTGCTATGGTCATCAGCATACAAATGAAAACAGCATTAATAAACCCAGTGCTCAGAAAACAAGTAGAACATTAAAAACCCCCATGTTTTTAAAACTATGGAAATTCACTTTCTTTTGATCTTTTATCTTTCTGCTTCACCTGTTTTTAAGGGTTTGTTTTTAACTTCAGGGTGTGCTTGGGTTCATGCTTTTTTCTGCAGCCTTGACAGCCAGATATTTACCTGGAAATGAAGCTGTGATTTATGGGCATTAAATGACTCCTGAAGGTAAACCCTTAGGAACATCACCAATTATTGCAAGAACTGGGAGCCTTTAGCAGTAAACATGTATTTCTACTCCTACTAACTCATCCAACAGATCTACACCAAATTCCTTCATTTTCTTTTCCTCTGAGAAATGCTGTTTGCTTTGTGTTACAGAAGTTGCTGTGGAGGTAGATCAGAAGAGATAATGTAAAGCACTCGTAAAATTTTAAACATTCACTTTATTTGTGTTCCCGGCTCCAGTGTTCATTTGTTAGAAAAACTTCAGTGCACAGAAATGGACAGAATATTTTTGGATGTGCTAGAAAATATTCTAAGTATGGACTTGCTTTTTTGTGAAAACTTTATACTATTATCCTACTTCTAATTGGAATAAAAATAAAACATGCAACATAAATAACTGATCTAATCAATTATTCCCAAGTCAGTTTCAAAAATGCACTATTAACCAATAATTATTGACTCGAAAATATACTGCAGGCCATTTTTGTGTACAGAAATGGAATACACAAAGACAGTTACTTGTCAGGAATTATTTTTCCACAGATACTGCCATGTATTTAAAAATCCCTTACCTGCTGTGCAGCACCCAGAGAGCGAAAAGAGAAAGAGGTTAAAGATGGCCTTGGAGCACCTTTTGTAAAAGACCTGCCATTGATGGCGAAAAAAGCCTAAAGCAAAATACAGAGACATTTTCCTCAGGGTGTAAGAATTTAGCTGAAAAGGGTTTTCTAAGATCGGAGCTGGGTCACTGCAATCTTCAACAGAAACTGAGGACAAATTTGAGGTGAATTGTGGTAGAAGAATGAAATGTTGTCATGAAAGCAACCTCGGGGGAAACGGATTGCAGATACAGGCAGATTTCATCTTTGTAAAGAGAAGGACACGATGTTGTTAGAGATGTGTTTTAAACATTCTGAAGGTGGGAGACAGGTTAAGTGTCTTGGTCAAATCCAGGCACAAAGAACCATAAACCTTAGAGCAAGATCTGGTTATGTNCCAGGTATTGGTGAACAGCAGTTATCCTTAAATAACGTCAGATTTGATGTTGATTAAGACAATGTATGATTTGATTGAATCCTTAACAGCACTCACAGTTAACTGATTAAAGTTAACAAATGAGATTTATGCACCTCTCACAACCTCGTTTTTTCTTCTTTAATGAGNGGTGAACAGCAGTTATCCTTAAATAACAACAGATTTGATGTTGATTAAGAAAATGTATGATTTAAATGAATCCTTAACTCACAGTTAACTGATTAAAGTTAACAAATGAGATTTATGCACCTCTCACAACCTCGTTTTTTCTTCTTTAATGAGGAAGAGGCAGAATCTCAAAATGCCTCATTCATCTCCCACCAAATTCAGGAATGGAATCAAAAATTACAAGTTATTCCTCTTCTCCCAAATGGCACAGTCCAAATTTGAGGGAGAGCCTCTGATCCTTTCGTGTTGGAGGATTAAACTAATTTAAAATCTTCAAGAGAAGTGTCTGGTGAAGAAGGTCTGAAATCTCAGAACTGCACATTCAGTCCATGACAGCACTAGAAGATTAAAATTTAAAATTGAGAAGACCTACAGTACAGAGTGTGCACATTTATCTGTGGGCATTATTTAAAAGCCTGTTTGAAGTCAGCTGATGACTTTCCAGTTAATTTGATGAGTTTTAGAGTAGGACACATGAACATGATACAATAAACAATTTATAGAGTTACTGTCACACCTGTCAGTAAAATGAGACTTTAACAATTTATTCATGTGGCTCAAACCAATCAGCCCTGT
The DNA here is from genome assembly GCA_013389985.1 of Dryoscopus gambensis. Lineage (NCBI taxonomy): Eukaryota > Metazoa > Chordata > Aves > Passeriformes > Malaconotidae > Dryoscopus > Dryoscopus gambensis. The sequence continues at coordinate 22,701 of WEIT01029663.1, read as the reverse complement.
TACAGGAAATCTTGAAACAATCCAAATAGAGACAGTCTTGTACAGATGAAGCCTTGTACCCTCTGAAAGTTGTTTTACATTAGAAAATTGTTAAGACTGAGCTTTTGATGTAGGTGCTGTCCTGATTTTATGCTAATTGAACAGAACAATTTTTGCTGATAAAATTAGGTCAATTATATTTAATTGGATCCATTAAACCAACTATAATCTTATTATTAATTTGCAGACCTCAGTTGTCAGATTTTTCTTCATCTCAGTATTCCCTGGTTTTGTTTCATTGCCCCACCTTCTATCCTGCAATCATAGCCAAAAAAAATAAACTCCTCTGTCACTATTTCTTTCAAAGTTTCACCATTCTAATGTTATGAAAATTCAATATATTTCTATTTTGGCTTCCATTTCATATCACCAGCAGAAATACCACATAGCTGTGCTCAAATATATAGAATTTTGCCAGAAGTTGTCCCTAGATTTTTCAAAAAACCCTCACATTGGTACAAAATTGTACCTGTCTGGAAATCTATCAGGAATTAAAGCATTGTAGTCCATAAAATGGAAACATTTCTTCTGACCAACTTAATTTTTGTCACATTATTTAAATTCAGCAGAAGTATGGGGCTGTACATCACATGACAATTGGGTACCCAAAAAAGACCTGCCTATTAACAAAAAAGACATTTTTGATTACTGGTGTGTTATTTTTGATGTCCAGACCATTAAATCTGCCTGAATCAATGCTCTTCCAATGACAACTTGCATGTTGTTATTGAACACAGATTGCAAGTGAGAATAAATTAAAATTGTTCCCAAAAGTTCTACTGCATTCCATTCCTTATTAAAAGCTCACAAATGTAACTTCCCATAAGTGTGGTATATATGAGGTACATGATTTAGTTTCAGAGTATGTTTATATTACATTTCTAGCTCATAATTTGATTTTTTTCAGCAGCTTTTCTCAAATTGATGTGACCTTACTGTGCACACAGTAGAAATGTTCTAATTTAAAATGCTCTAAGGTTCAACTGCTTTTTTCTTAATCAACCAACCATTAAAAATAAGAAGAAAAGTTGGGGATTTTTAAAATATGAAGATACAAGAGTAGATCTTCATAAAACATCTGAATGTTGATAATAATTTCTCCTATTGTAACCTTCCAATAATGAAGCTTGTCCATAACTGTCTCCTATAATGGATAATATCTCCTATATCTCCTAATGAATAATATTTCCTGTGGATGATTATCCTCTCTACTGGATAATTGTATTTAGGAAAAGGTTTTGTCCTAACTCTAAGATTTTCAAAACAAATACTTAGACCGCTCCATCTCTATCCCATAGATATGTAAGATATTTAGAACTGTCCATAATTATTTTGCAAGGTTTTTTTCACTTGTTTCCTCTTTCACAGCATCTTGTTAAGAAATAACAGTTACTTGAGGGCTTTGAGTTGCACACTTAAATTATCTAGAGCACAGGGAGAGGAAGATTGGGGTTTTTTTAGTTACAATTATACCCTTATAGACTGATATGCAGCATTGATATTTCTCCTTAGCAGTTATCAACTTGACCTCTAATGAATAGAACAGATTTATGGGAAACTCATTTAGGAGTCAGGTTATGACTTTGGTGATTCATACTGGCTGGTAATTAACAGCATGTACTGAACAATTCATGAGAGCTCTAAAAATTGAACTTCTGCACTGTAAACTTGAGGGTACTACAGAGACAAGGGGGTTTGGGCTGGATTTACTGTTTGCTGGTCACAGGAATAACAGGAGCTAGCTGTGATCAGTCTCATTTCCCATTTCCTTTGCTCTGCCCTTGCATTCCATTTTATACAGTCACTATGAGTATCAGAAAAGGGTTTGTGTTGGAAGGGACCTTAAAGATCATCTCGTTCCAATGCTCTGCCATAGCAAGGGACACCTTCCACCAGGCCAGGTTGTTCATGGCCCCACTGGACACTTCCAGGGCTGGGGCAGTCACAGCTTCTCTGGGCAACCTTTGCCTCACCACCCTCACAGGGAAGAATTTCTCCCTAACATTTTATCTAAATCTGACCTCTTGCAGTTTGAACCCCCTCCCTCTTGTCCTGTCACTCCAGGCCCTTGCCCCAGGTCCCTCCCCAGCTCTCTTAGAGCCCCATCCAGTTCCTAAAGGGGCCCCAAGTTCTCCTCAGAGCCTTTTCTTCTCCATGCTGAACATGCACCCCCAGCTCTCCCTGCCTGTCTCCAGAGCCGAAGTGCTCCAGCCCTGTGATCATCTCCGTGCCCCTCTGGACCCACTCCTGCAGTTCCATGTCCTTATGCTGGGGGCCCCAGGGATGGAAGGAATACTCCAGGTGGGAATCTCATGGGAGTGGACTAGAGGGGCAGAATTGCCTCCCTTGACCCCGTGAACAATGTAAGCATCAAACTTTGAAGTTTCACTGTAACTGCTAAGTTTATTTAGTAATTATTATATAATAATGTTCTTTATTGTAGTATTGTTTCAAATATTGCAGGCAAATAGAGAGCCAGTATTCTAGTTCACTACTTGTGAAAGCAAAATTAGTGTTTAGCTCCTTCTTTTGTTTTTGTTGCAGATCGAGGTGGGCACACGGTGTTGCTGCTTTCTTTGCTCTGCTCTACCTCAGCTTTCCTGGGACTGCAAACCAAACTGTCCCTTCAGTTTCCTCGTACATATCATTATTTATGTATGTAAGTACTTAAAAACACGAGAGCTGCAAACAGAGGTAAACACAGGTGGCTACAGATCTGTGCACTGTTTTCCCTAATTTTCCACATCAGCCTTGGCTACCTACCCACCACATCCCCTAGATGTCACCCAGGATCTTATTTTTTCATTGCCTACAAACATCCCTTGACAGAAGGGAGCTTTCGCCTACCTCTGTACAGAAATGTGCTAAGAAAAATGTAACAAGATACGACAAGCAAAAGGCTTCTGGTTGGATGCTGTTCCTCATGCTAACAACTCACGACCTTTTGTGAAAGGTCTTCAGTGACTGCTTTACAACAGCAACGTTTCACTGTGTTTCAATATTTGAACTGGAATAGAAATTTTGCTTATGCTGAGGATGAAGAGAAAGTTGGAACTTTTATGTTTCAGTTCAGTATTTGTCTCAGTTTCCCAATGTCCTTCAGGTTTCCACACTATCCAATACCTCTCACTCACTTCGGGTTTCTCCCTCAATTCAGCCCCAGGAGGAATTTTCCTCGCTCCTCAGGAGGAAGTTTCCACTTTCATCAGGAAGCTCCCTGCAATTTGAGATAGAAATTTTACAAGAGTGATACCAAACCTGCTCAAACCCTGGACAAACCAGCTGGACACTCCCAACAGAGACCAGGATTTTCAGAAAAAGCTTTGATTTTTCTCCACTGCATTCTTTCCTCAATTCTACAAGTAAAAATAAATACATCTACTTGGAGCAATGCAAATACAGAGTCAGCGGCATCCCGTGTGGCAGCAGAGAACAGATTGAAAGGAAAAATTTCAGTTTCCCTGAAAATTGATCAGCTGAAGACTAAAAATTGTACAAGCGCTACTACCTTGTCCAGCACTCTGTGCTACTGCTCAGTCTTATAAAAATTAAAAATTGGTTTTATTCATGTGAACAGTCTCATTGATGTCTAACATACAAAAGGCTAAAAGCATGATTGATTTTTTCCCAGGCAAGATTAGAACTAATGCTAATTCACTCCTGCAGTATTATTCCAGTTCCTGTTATAAAAAAAATACATGAAATAGTTCTTTATATCAACACTAAGAGCAGAAGAAAATAATTTTCAGAGTTTCCTCCAAACTGCATGGTAAAGTTATATTTGATCATCTTGCAGCACTTTTTCTTCAGAAGAAAATAGCAAGATATGCACACAAAAAAGTGTGCAACACATCAATAAAGAAAGATTATTTCAAGTACCAATCAGGGGGAGGAAAGAGAGTCCGTTGGCATGAATTAGATAAATCTATCTTTCAACAGCTTCAGTTCGTTTTACTTCAGAGTGAGACAAAGGAAAGACATTAAAGATTACTGACAACCTGTGTATTTGTCCTCCTTTTTTCTACTTCAAACACAGACTGACTCCTGTATTTATGTTTTCCTGAGTCAAGCTACAGATATAATGAGCTGCTCTATTTTTATTTTCTTTTTGTGAGAACATTCTTTGAACAGCTTTTTTTAAAAGATAGGGCGTTTTTTAAATTTTCATTGTTGGAAAATGTAACAATTACACTGTGTAGACAATTGCAGCTGGATTCAGAGCAAAGTTACTTTGAATATTCTTTGTATCCTGAACTCCTTACTTCATTACGTACTGAAACTGCTCTGGGAAGATAACCATAGTTGGATGTAAATTCCAATTTGAAACCAAATGTAAAGCATGTTTCCAAGAATGCATAATTAAGCAGCATTTGTTAGAGTCAATTTGAGTGCATTAATTACTGAACATGGGTTAATTTTGGTTGGATTAAAAGCACCACCTGTTCGCTTCTATAAAAAACATCATAATTTCTGTTTTAGTGACATATTTAATTCTTACATGTTTGGTTTCATTCTTTCAGGATGCAGTTGGTTTATGAATACCCTCCAGTACTGAGAGGGTCAACATATGCCCCATTAATTTGCTCTTCAGTAGTGGAACACTGCAATTCCCAAGGTGTTTTCCAGGTAGGGAAAGCAACCTAGATCAGGGTACTCAGACAAGAGTTCCTGTGTGCGTAAAGGTTTAAATGCTGCAAGGCAAATCGCTGTTCATCAATGAAGTTCAGAGCAATAGTGGGAGTTTCTGCTCCATGGCAGCTTTTGAGACGCAAGACTCAATGATTGCTACAAAACAGCCACTTATTGAAGGCTTTCACAGCAGTTCTCCCATTCTGCTCCTCTCACTGGCTGTTACATTCCAGACCGCTGTGGAAAATGCTCCTTTCACCTTCTCATGTAGAGTTGTTTCCAAACGACAAGCTTAAAAATGGGTTTACAACTGTGAAGTTTAAAAAGGGGCTCGATAGACTGCAGTGAGCCACAAGCAATCGCTGTAAATGTTTCAATGCAAATCTCTTCCCACTAAATCTTTCATCTTTGATGGTAGGATGAACCCTTGACTTGCTTAGCATCTGAGGAGGAGGCATGAAAATTCACGGCTTTGGAGGAAACCAAGGAGATTACAAGTCAACTAAAAATCCATGTCGATCCACAGGACATGGACCCTGTGGTACTTGAACGTCATTGATTTTTTTAAGCAGAGTTTCACAGCTGTAGCTTAAAAAGAGACCTGTCATACTCTACTGTGGCATTCTTATCTTTAGTTAGTGCAGAGTGTCTGTCCCGTGTGCCTGAAAGAGGCCCTNGAAAAAAGGAAAAATATACCAGTGGAAGAATTTATCCAAGAAGTTCTCCTTTTAAAAGTATTCTGGGGACACTGTCAGTTCTTGGAACAAGATAGAGTGAGTTGTAGACACTACAAAAGTATTACTGTTAGCGGCATCAGATGTTCAAAGGAGAAATACATTTAAAGCCTTTCAGTGTAGGGGGCACTGTGGGAATTCTGTGGAAGCAGGATCAGAGACCCCCTCTCTCCTCTTCAGCTGTCAAATTCAAACCCCCAAGTGTTCAATTTCATCAGCAGATATGTTGAAAAAGGAACTCATGAAAACAACCTCAGTGCAATAAAAGCAAGACTGCAATACATGAACACAGTGACAAGGCAGCAACAAGATTAAAATGTTGCTCAGAAAAGGAAAAAGAGTAATTTCCAATCCCCAGCAGAACTGTGAGAGCACCAGAGACCATGCACATGTAGGAACCCCAGGAGCAGCTGGCAAAGCACCCCATCTCTCTCCTGCTTCTGTTTATTCCTCCATCTTCACAACAAATTTTAATTCTACATCTTGAGTGTTTAACTGGCAGACAAAAGGAGTGCAAGGACAGTAAAAGCTTCGTGAAGTATGACAAGAGAAGTAACAGGGACACAAATGCAATGAGAGCTGAATTTTGAATAAAAGTGAGTCACTTTTTTCTGCCAGAGTTTGGGCCCTCATGCCTAAATATATTACTGAAGGTAGCTTTATTACCATAAGCTTAAACTTCTTATTACAGATCTGGCACCTCAGTCTAAATTCAGTAAACTGCTACGTAAAGTATTGGTCCCTCAAATCCCAGAAGTGTAGCCAGAATTACATATCCTTATTCATAAAAGCTCTGTTATCCCATACAATTCACTGCAAGAGATGAACTTCTAGCAAGTCTCCCAGCAGAACAGAGTGCAGACCTTTCCTACGGCATGCGGCAGAGACTGGCGCCAAACACTAAAGCTGTGTGACTCCTGGTGATCTCATCCTGTAGCTGTTCATGCAAAAAATTGTTTTTCTCTTTCACTTCCCTCAGATCCAGACCTTTTGATTTTGGTTTGATGTGCAGATTCGAAAACATAACTGTGAAATCAACTTGGTTTCACCTGGCTTAAAGTCAAAACCAGTCAGTTTCATACACTTCCCGTAATAGTTAGAAGCCTGTTCAGACCAGCCAATCTTTTCTTCGTGACTCTCATGCAAATTTCCATCTTTTTACTGGATGGAAAACAAACTTCCATTGTGCAGACAGCCTACACAAACCTCCAGTTACCCCAATCCTAATTTACCTAATCAGCACTACAGTTTACAAGCTCCAGCATCTGTAAAGCATTTACCACCTAGTTAAAAACAGCACAGGATATTTGTTAAGAATATTTTTTATTCTATATGGTACCAGGAGAATATGTTAGCATTTTTCTTTTGATGTCAAGTGCTAGCTACGAAACAAATCCACACTTTTTTTTTAATTCAAGAGAATGCAAAGTAGGTGGAGAGACTGCATTTGTAGGTTTATGATTCTTATTTAAGCAGTTGCTTACATAAATCCTCAGGTATGTATGATTAATTATTTGCTTTCTAATCCCTGTTCAAAAGAATGCATCTGCTTTTATGTTTAAATCAGGTTTTAGCAGCCTTTTTAAAGCATTTCACAAACTAAAAACGCAGACACCTGTACATTCAAAAGAGTTCTTGTAATGCCATTGATACTCATCTGTTCCTTAGCACACCTTTGCGAGGGCTGTGATGAGCTGTCACACATGATCTGCTTGCTGTGTTATTTAGAGTTAAGTCTATTTTCCACAAGTATATTTTCAAAAATTGCACATTTCACAGAGGAGAGTCCAAACCCTAATGTAGGTAATGGATAGTGGCCTAAAAACATGGACATTAGAGGAAAACAATCTATGGGAATATACCACAGGTTTAATCATTTTAATGATTAAATGATAATCCTGTTTAGTGAGTCACCTGACAAGTCAGATAACAAAAGTTGCATTTAGTGTATAACAAACTTTTTCAAGGCAAATCTACTGACATGAACATGTCTTGAATTAAATCCTTTTCCAAAGCCTTCACATTTAAGCTTTGAGACTGACTACAAAACCTGAATAGGTGCCCTAAGAGCCTGTTCCTCTGGAAGGACGGTTCACTTGTCCTGTACTTGGGTGAGACAAAGCTGAATCTCACCCTTCTGCAGCAGAAAGCTTGAGCCAGAAATGCACAGCCTAACTATTATTAATGTAAATTATTGCAGCACATCCTGCAGCAGGTAAGATGAGAGGTGCTGTGGTGCAGCTCCCTAAAGCAGAGCAGCACCTTTACCAGCTCTTTTCCAGGTGAGTTATCTTTCAGAGGACTTTTATCACTCTGCTTCCTTCCACTGTAATTCATGCTGGAGGTTGATGTGAACATTGCAATCAAACAACCACAGAAGTGTAAAAAAGAAATTGATAAGGACCCAGAAACACTGTCTAACCATCTCCTATGCCAAGGCAGAATCAACTGTGTCAAATTGAAACACTCTACCATAAACATTGCTTACATGGATACTTCCTAACTTCTCCCTAAATTGGGACCTTTCGCTTTGGATTTGGGTCACGTACTTTTCTTTAGTACTTAATTACTCCACGTTTTATTGTGCTTCATTATCTGAAATAAATGTAATCCTTGTCGAAGCGTTCAGTCTATTCATGGCACATGTAATACAAAGGCTTGTTACATCAAGCTCGCTGCCAGCGATAACTCAACTATTTTCCATTCAATTACAGAACACACTGATTTTCCTGCTGAGTCACCTCAAATTCAATTTCTCATTGAGAATTCAACTAAATTACTTGCCCATGAATTAACAATGCTGAATGCTAATACAGACATTGAATTATATTACATTTCAGTGACTAGAAGATGTAATTGCAGCTGGCAAGGTCTGCTTCATCTTTTTTCTTCTTTTCCAGTTTTGACTTAGTGATGCTGCCTTTTAAACCCAATACTCTGTGACCAAAACATCCCAAAATCATTTTGTGGGATTTAGAATGCGTCCCATCGGATCACACAAACAATATTTCTGCTTCATCTCCTGAATATGGCTCAGACATCTTTCTGGGGGTGCTCTGGTGGGCTGTGGGCAGAGCTGTTAACTGTTCCTGGGTTTGCTCACTACTATCTGCTATCCTGAACCAAATTTCAGTGCATGAAGCATTCCTTGGTTAGCACAGTCACCTGCTGGCAAGTAGAGTAAGCAAACAGATGCAATCCAAGTAAGACAGACAGAATTAATTTGGTGCTTCCTCAAAGAATAAACATGTTGTCTGTTTGTCATAGACCTTTTCATTAATCTCAAGTAATAAAAATCTTAATCTAGACAAAATTAAAAATCCAATCCAAATTATAGAGTAACTCCCAAATCCCACCTAGCTAATTACCCACAGTTCCAGATATTCTTAATAACTAACCAAACCTGATTAGGTATGAAAATTAAGATGTAATTGATTGGAACAGTATTTCTGGCACATGGAAATAACACAAAATTGTTATCTGCTATGGGACTTGGAATATATCGACACAAGGAAATTTCAAACCAGCAAGATGTTTAGGTTTGGAGTTTGATTTTGGTTTTACTTAGTAAGAGTTGCCTACTTGAAGCAAATTCTTCAAAAAGATAAACCAAAGACTTTCTAGCTGTGTGAATATTTCAGAACAGCTGAACCTGTGATGGAGTTTTTCTTCCCAAGAAACCAGGAGGACAGGTGTGGAGATCTTCTGCTGTGATCCAAGGAGATGGGTGAGGAACTAAGATTATGGAGCGCAGCTGAGTAAGCCTGGTAGGGATTTTTCCACTGTTTTCTCTTTTACACTGAAGTCACTGGTATATAATGAGGATTACTTCAGTAATAATACAATAACACACATATATTGAGAGCTCAAATAACAGTAAAATAATATGCTGATACTGAGAGCTTAAAACATACTCATCCATTAGTACCTGCAGCAATGACACCAAATTCAGGTGCAAACAAACTCATATATGGACCTTGCACTTAGTTTGAAAATTCCAGCAAAATAGTTTGCAACAGCATTTGCTGTGTCACCAAAATTCAAACATTTTTGCAGAGTAGCTGAGTTTCAAGCAGAACAATCCCTACCTGTCTTCCTGGCAGTCAGCCCTGTAACACAGTTCCAGTAAAACTGCCTAGGAACTGCGGGCTCTGGAGTATTGGCAAAGAATTAAATGTTTTAGTTGTCCCAAAAATCAAACCAGATTTCAGAATATTGAAACTTCAGACAGAGATTTATATTGCAGACAAGTTCAGATGAAGTGAATTATTCAAACACAAATTTTCAGGTGCAATTACTGAGTAGGTACATTCACACACACAGTTCCTCCACTTTTAACTGCATTTCCCTGTATAATATATGCACTTCTAAATAGCAGAAGAAACTTGCCCACAATGTATTGAAGTTATTCTTCCATATAGGTTAAAAATGCAGATAATAACTACTGAAAGAAAGCTAGAAACATTAAAATGGTGTGTATTTTTTTAATGCTAGTATCATTCTGGATTTTAGCATATTCAGCCTCTAAATAAGTTAGTGCCTAGAATGCCTTATCTGTTGTACTCTTAAACTGCCATGTTGCTATAAATGGCCAAACCACTATTTTTAAAGACAATTATCAGTAGATGTCAAGAGATGTCACTGCTGACTGTGATACTTCTTTTTTTGTACATTTTCTGGCTTTCTTGTCCTTGTGGCATAAAGTCACTTTTCCTGTTTTTACTTCTTTATACTAATGGATAATTTACTAATCTGACACGAAATTTCAATCAGTTTTTATTGAGTTTTCATTCTTAATGGAAGGGATCTGCAATTTTATTAGTTTAAGTACAGTCTCCATTCCTCGCTCTGGTTGCATCAGCTTTGCTCTATCTTCCAGTATGGATAAGCCATTGAAACAATTCTACAAATGAAGTTAAATTTGGGTTGAAAGCTGAGCTACAGGGAGAGACTCCAGGAGCCCTTCAAGCTGAATGACAAACTGGATCCTTCAAGGGACTGCTGTTGGTTCCAAAAATCAACCTGAACACTGCACTGGCAACCAACCATCTCTGCTCCTACCCTGCTGTAAAGGGGAGGGCAAAGCTCCCCAGAGGATCCCGGAGATCTCCAAAGAAAAGGATAAAATAATGAACAAATACACGAGCAAAATGCTCCTGTCCAAACTTGGAGGAAACCTACCAGAATGCAAATAAAATCACACAAATCTTAAGCCACGAGGTAGGAAAGCAACTTTCCATCAAGATGTGTGTTCTTGTGGTCTTTTTGTACTCGAGCATTACAGGGTTGTGAATTGTTACAAATGCTGGCACTTGAGGCCTGACTAAGCTTGTGGGAACGATGTACTTCTCTAGATGATTACCAACCATTCATCTGGCTAATGCGAGGCCAAATCTGGCCTGACTGCCTGGCTCAAGGGAATATAATTAACTCTGCAGTCAGGTTGCATTTGCCAAGCAGGATGAGCCCCAGGAGGTGAAGGCACAGGAGCGAGAGCTAATGCTGCCACCCAGAGCACAAAAATGGACTCGCCAGCGAAGTCAGGGCAGGCTTTTTCGCATCAAAACTGCACAGACGTCGAGCACCCTTTTATGGCAATCAGCATTAAAAAATAGACATATATAATATATATTTTTTAATTCCGCTACATCTTTGACCAGTTAAAAAACGACTCCTTACATTCTTCCATCAAAACATCGTCACCAGTAAAGGGTGACCTTAGGAAACCATGTTTGAAAACAGCTAAGTACATTGAAGTGTTATTGATTGCACAAGTAATAGCGCCAAAAGTGATTACACAGTGTGGTACTTACAAAAATAATTACACTTCAGAAAATCAAAATTAATTTGTACACTTCTGCTACACTTTTGAAGTTGTTGACATTTCATTGTAGTGCTCCTAATGAAATGAAAATTATTAATAATTGTTTCTACTTCAGTGTGACAAATGTCATTTAGGTTAGGATGTGAATTTGTCAGTGCCTCATCAGATCACTAAGTTGACTTTTGGCTCATGTTAATTTGAAAGGGAAGTTATTTGTATTTATCAGCTGCAAGTCTACACAGCCCAACCATATTATCACTACGTTTGCTGGTTCCTAACTGTGAAACATTTTTTGTTGTGTAGTCCTCTTTTCTTAAAAACCACTCTAAAGGTGTAAAAGCAATGGAAAATTAAGTTCCCTGGACAAAAGATCAAAAATTTTCTTCTTCAAAACATTTTACCAGCAAAATGGTATAAAATCAACCAGTGAAATTCACATAACCCCAGGGCCACTGCCTGAAGGACCATTTTCTTTTTATTGCCCTACCAAGCAAATTTAGTCTTATTTTAATGCATAGTGAACTACATTGTTCAGTGGAAAATAATCAAATTAATAGCAAAAGCTGTGTAAAGCAAAAGTTAAATCCTATTATGCCTCAGTGCTTTTCTCATACAGCACATCACTCCTATAAAGTTAGGTAATTAACACAAATAAAGTGATTCAGCTTCCAAAATACTTTCAATAAAAATACTTCATGCTTTTAGAGCATTTTAAAAGTATTAAATAAGTAAAATCCGCATATGCAGTATCTGAAGACCCTTACTGTTCCAATTTTATGGTCAGGTGAAGTGACAAGCAGATGGTTTGTCTGGGCAATTACAGCAAACCAATAACAAACCTGCAAACAGAGTTTTGGAAGCCCTGTCTCCAGGCTGCTCAGGGAGATCTCATCTACCACCCTCAATTTTGACAGGAGTCTTTGCCTCAGGACACCCTATCAAGATTCAAGTTACTTTCCAATAGCTGATCTAAAAGTGCATAGAATGAAACATCTGGGCTTTGACAATTTTTAAAAAGAAAAACCATGATAAGAATACAGAAGTTTCATTTTTCCCAAAACCCCTCACATTTTCACCATTACTGTTAATCCATGGATGGACAAAATTGGAGAGTTTCTATCCAAAGATCAAAACAATTGTTCTGTCTAAGTGCTATATGAGCAGCACTTGCAGTCATATAAAAACAATTATGTTAGGCTGAGATAACTGACCTGGATTTGTGGTGGTTTCCCAAGAAAGAAGTTTTGTAAAACCCAAGCCTCATGCAATGACGGCTGCATTAATATTTTAAAAGTTTTATCATTTCTCCAGAGCTTATTTCACTAGGCCTGATTGATGATAAAATCCTGGTTGTGGAGGCCACACAGAATACAGGAGCCTGCTGGAGATCTGTTTGCCCTGTGCTCGGGCAAACTGAGTTTGCTCCTGTGTTTCCAGTTGTTACCACAAATCCAAATCCACATTGACAGGTTTGAAGCAACAGCTTGCATAAAGACACACATTCAGAAACTCTATCTTTGTTTACAGAACTCCAAGAAAACAAAACCAAAGGAAGTAAAAGTATATGTGTTTTTACTAGATCAGGGTAGAATTTTTATTCCTTTGTTAACACTGAAGGCACATTGTAAACACGATATGCTTTGATCTGATTCCTATTGTACTTTGCAATTAGAGGCTGGAAAGGAAAGGCTATTTCAGGAACTTGTTTTCTCAGAAATACAACAAAATATCCAACACAGTGACAAAAGCAGTTTAAGTGGTCGAACTACAGCAGCAAACAAGCAGCCAGTCTGGCATAGCCAGGGCTATCTTTTGATTATAACCATGCCCTGCTTCTCACCCACACGGATAACAAGCTCTTTCCCTTGCAGCAGATAAGCACAAACATCCCCAAATAAAACACTTGCATCAGTTCTGCCTTCACATTCTCATCAGCAACTTTCCACTTTTTTCCTAATCAATATGTTAAACAGAAAAATTTAATAAACTAGAAAGCTACATCTTTATTTTCATCTTGTGCTTTCCTCCTTTATCCCTTTCACCTATAAATCTCTGGTTTATCCCTGTTCAGTGCTATCAGACTCATGATATTTAGATTGGTGATGTTTATTTCTCCTACAGCCCCAGTTCTCAGGCTCTTAAGATTATTTGAGAATCCCAACTTCAATTTAAAAATCCTTATATTGCTAGCTCTCAGGTTCTGGAGAACTGTATGAAAGTATGACTCAAGTGTACTCTAAAAGCTCTGTGTGAAAGGCAAAGAAAAGGTTTATTCTGAACAAAACAAAAAAACAGATTACATTCTTAACGCATTTTCAGGATTGCTTGTTGGAGATTTTTTTAATTGCTAGGATTTATGAAGTAATTATGGGTAAGTGACAAGCCTCATGCAACGCAATACAAACAGGTATTTCATATAGACCTCACACACCTGGTATAGTGTATAACAGGCCAAACATTTCCAAGGAGCTGTTAGAACTGCAGAGGGTCCATATTAAATGGCCAGTAGAATCATCGCCTGGTACCACTTTCCAACAACACTGATGCATAAAGAGTGACAAACTGGGGCAGGGGTGGCTCTAGTGCCATGACTTGCTTGCTCACACTCATTCTGCAACCCAGCANTCCTTCCTGTCAAACCAGGACAGTCCCCCACCACAACCACCCATTTTGCCCCTGAGGTCACTGGACATGCCCCCGTTCCTCAGGCCAGCAAACCCCACAAGCAAGAACATTCCAGATAAAGTTTTCTCGCACACATCCCGTCGCGGGAAAATAATCTGCTCTGCCCCAGAAACTTAACGGGGCTGCCTTTACCACAGCACAGCCCTACTGAAGAACACTCCCGCATAATTTCATACAGCAAAATCTCGAATATCACCTGAGTTTTTGCATAATCAATCCACTCTAAGCAGAACACTAGAGTTAGAGCTGGCCAGCACCCCCTGACCGGGAGCCCTCTCAGACTTACCTCTGGCTTTCTATGCAGGAATCAGCCTGGCTTCTCCCTCCAGGATTTACAGCTACACAAACAAGTCATAAAAGGGTGGGAAATCAAATCCCAACTTGCTCTGGGCACAGAGCAGGGGGTGCTGGTTGCCCTCACTGCTGTGGGAGCTGGCTGAGGCAGCCACTCTCCCTCAGATGCAGCTCCAGGTGTCCTGGGTGTTCTTCCACACCTGTGAGTGGCCACATCCTGGACCTGATGGCTCCGTCTTTGGCCCCAGCAGAGGGTAGGTGTCTGTTCCTGGCTGGAGCATGGCACATTCCTGGCGAGGGTGAGCTGCTGTGGGGCTCTTGGCAGCTCACACACCTCTGGGGGGAAACAGGTGGGCAGCCAGAGCCTGTGGATCTGGGTTTTTGGTCAGCCTCCCTCGCATGGGAACTGGTTTTTAAATCCCTGGCTATAAGCTCCAGAGAAACAAAGGAATGTGGATTATAACCTACAAGCCCTGGTTTCACGAACTGCCACAGAAATACTGTAAATGGTGATTGCACGCCGAGCCCTGTGCGTGGCTTTCAGGTTATTCTGATTTGCAGGTCCCTTTTGGAGTCTGCTGCTGAAGGAGCTGAGGTGTGAGGGAAGCTGCTTTTGTCTGTAGCTGTGTTCAAAAGAGATGCAGACCTGGTTTGTTCTGCGGAGTGGGGAACAGGAGTGAAAAATAAGAGAACTGGGCTGTGTGAGGAATCTGAAAGGTAAAAAACCTTGTGTTTTATTGACTTGAAAGCTGTGGCCTGATACCCAAGAGTGATGGCAGGGGTGAAATCTCAATAACTGCAAAGGGGAGCCAGGTAGGCAGGTGCTGAATGTGGTCGTGCTGCTTCACTGGTTCAGAATTGCTTTACTTTCTTGGAATTGTTTCTCCAGAGTTTGCAAAGAAGTTTTGAACTCCTCACAAAAGTTTCTGTCTGGAGAGGTACAAGCTGGTTCACTAATTACAGAACAGGGTGGAAAGGTTACAGCTAAAAAGCTACAATATAGGCAGATCTGCAAACCTTAATTGTACTTTAGCTCTGCTCCTGTTCAGGCTACAGTTGGAACATCATTTAGAGGTTAGTGTATTGCTTAGAGGTATGAATAAAAATCCTTAATTAACACAATAGCAAAGAACTTTGGTTACTTATTTGGTCTGAGATTTTAAAAAAATGGTTAACTGAATAATAATGTATTCCCCTGAAGTGAAAAATTTGCACCTTACTAATATTTCTTTCAAAACCTCTTGATTTTATATTAAGAGTAATAGTTTTGTGATTAAACCCCTGGGTAGAAATTCAGTAGATTTGAGTTTCATTCTCAGGTCTGAGTCAGACTCATTATGTGACCCTGGGTTAGGTGTTGGTCACCAGGGCTGCCTTTCCAGCACCCATCTGCTTTTAATTGCCAGTACAGTGCAGCTAAGAAATTGTCACTGGGACTAGCAGGACTGTTTGCATTAGCTGCAGTTGACTTTGGATCACCCTTTTGTCTGTCTCTTTCCTAAATGTCCATATGGAGAACCAGGCTCTGGTTAACTGGAATATTGGAAATGTCTTCATTAACATTGTGCGCTGCTGAGAAATTACAAATAAGAGAATTTTCTAAGTAGAAAAATACATTTAGTGCAATAAAATAGCAAAATGTTAATACTATTGTTGTGTTTTCCTAATGCAGTGTGTAAGGGTAACAATTTCGCAACTTTCTAAGTTGTCTCTAAAGCATAAGACACTATTACATAGTTCTAAAATGTCTAATTTCTGTGCCACTAGAAGAAAACAGAGTAATACATCCAAATATTTCCCCTCAGGAAAGGCTGGTCCTGGTGACACGCCTGTAGTTGTTTAGGAAAGGTAATTTGATTTGTGTGCCAGCATCAGCTCAGCACCTTCTAGGCTGTCTGTGCTTGTCTGAATACTCAGGGAAAACAAAACAGCAACAAAAAAGAAAACAAACAAGAAACCCCAACAGTACATTGAAATTCTGGACTATGAATTTGACACTTGTTTTGGGCAATAGTCAGAAACATTAGTTAGTAAACAAAATTTAAATTATTTTGGGGGGAGATTGATTATTTATTCTCTTACGATTTAATTTGCTGTTGTTTCTTCCTATGTGCTGTGCATTGTTTTGTTCCGTGGTATTTCAGTGTAACAGAATTAACTGATACTGTCACATCCAAGCAAGCGTGGAACTTGTTGAGAGAAGCAATGAGTAACTTGGGGAGTCCATTCCAGTTCCTCCTATATCTAAGCTCCTGTCAGTCTGATGGGTTGGATGAAGAAAGATAAAGTAGATTAGGAAGTAATGACTGGAGGAAAAATTGTGTTAAGTTATTCTCACATTTAGATCAGGATCATTATAACCAGGATCTCAGGAGCCATTATTTTAAGCATTAGTGTATAATGCAGTACACTACATTAAGTTTTATGTACAGCATTTGGAACCTTGGGATGACTACTATAAACTTTCCATCACTGCTAGTTTGCACAATGACCTTTTATCTTCATTAGGCAATACTCTGAAATTGCTCTAAGTATACCAGTATGGATTCTTTGGTGGTGTAAATTGGGATATGTATTGATGTTAATGGGGCTGTTTGCATTTATTAGTATAAATTAGTTTTAGTATTCTCTCACATCATAAATCACAATGGACATCAGCAAAGTCATTTGGCAGCACTGATGTATAAACAGTGAAAATGAGAAAACAATTGACTCCATTATTCAATGTTTAGTGGCAGAAATGTGTCTGAAGCATGTGTGTATGTATTTCCCAAGCTTCACCCTGACTGGATATGAAGCAATGGAGGAACAGGAACAGCGACAAAGGATGAGCTCTAATAGAGAAAGTTGTTGGACAGGAAAGAATATCCCAGATCTAAACCTTGAGCCCCTATTGTTACTGATAACCCCATTAAAAAATTTGAATTTCTGAGATGTCACCATAAAACAAATGCATAATACAAATAATAATTCATAGGTAGTTAAATGACAGCTAGTCAGGCAGCCCTGAACATCTGTTTTAGAGTGAATGAACACTGAATGCTTCTGGCATCTAGTGCTCTATTTTTACCCCAAAAATCCATACAATATTTAAACCCTTTTCATGCTGCATTTTGACTCATTATTCCATATTGATATCATACAAAGCTTTGATTTCCTTACGTATAAAAATGACTTGCCGGGTTTATTTGTCAAGGGAATTAGTAAGGAAAACTTGTATGGAATACAGAAATTTTGAGATAGCAGAAAGTATTTAATCATGGCAATGGCTTTTTCAAGTGATTTTTCTTTGTGACAAACCAAATATGTATTATATTATTTGTGGATCAGTATATCTAACGTCAGCACACATTGCTGTTTATTGGCTCATTTTATCATGCTGAACTGTCACTAGCTTCTTATTAATCTGTCTCTGAAGGATCAAAATGCTTTAATAAATATGTTAGTTCCTTTAGATCTTGGGCTGAAATGAAACTGTTAGTTAAATGTACTGTGACTTTGAGTGAAGATACCTTTAGTGAGATTTAAAATGGGAGCGTGTTATATAAATCTAAGTTTGACAAAGCAGGATGTATCTTTCTCTTAATGGCCAATTAGGACTCAAATTAAAAAGTAAAAAGCCCTTTTCTAGACAAAATGTGAGACTTCTTTGTTATGTGAGATGACTGATTTATCAAAGGAATGATTAACTTTGCAGTTTCATAGTGAGAGCTCATTGCTTGTGTGGGGTGTTCATTTACATGAACAGACTGATGTGCCTTAAAGTCTGTACACATAATAAATGCATGTATGACACAAGGGCTCAGAAAGGTGCTCACCCTTCATTGCTATGAAGAGGTCGATAAGAAGTTGAGCTTTTACTTTATTCAGGACATGAAAATTCATGTACTTTGTTCAGCTGCCAGGGACAGACAGGAGAAGGCCTAAAGGAAAACGGCTCCTAAAAGGGCTGTAAGACCATTCTGCAGAGGGCAGGGCGTGTGTTCAGCTAATGGCAGAGAGCTCATCTTTTTGCAGAGTCAAAAGAAGTTCAGCCTCTGAGCACACAGCAGTAAACATTTGGTGTCTATCAAGGGATCAAAATATTGTGTAAGAAGGAGTGGTTGGTGTTCCGCTGCCATTTCAAAGGGGCAACGTGTTTTAATAACAGCATCAGATTTAAGAAAAAGGAATTAAGATCGTCTCTGTGATATTGTCACTGGTCATTGCAATACAGCTTCAGATTGCTTGGCAGCTGTCCCCAGATGAACCTACAAACCTCTGAGTATGAACCCTCTGCAGTGTGAGCAAGGGTTTTGCTGTAGCTCTGTACTTAGTGAGCATACATTTCACCATTTCAAAGGATTATACCCAAGGTCTTTCCTTTTGTCGGTTAAGTTTTTTAGCTTGCTGAGATCTTAACATCAGCAGCATGGTTTTTGATTTTATACATAGGTTTGAAAAGTAAATGCTGAACTTGAAATGCACAAATCTTTCCATATATCCCTCTTATTTGAAGAATTTACATGCCTTGAGTAGCAGACAGAGTGAAAAACAGAGAAACAGAAGTTGAATGCAATGTTACTTATTTCAGCTTTCATGTGGAAATGCTCCACAAATATCACAATCTTGTCTTTTTATAATAAACCGGCCTTTGATATTATGCTCGTGTTGAAATCTTCATGGCAATTAACAAATCAGATAATTTTGGATAAATATCCGAATGTGGGAACAGAATTTTGTTGATGTGTGCAGTAGCAAACATGTTGAGGATGAACATGTAGGAATTACCAGGCCTGTAAAACTTCTCAGAAAAGGAAGGCCATGGGACCTGAAATTAATTTGTTTTCAAATGCGGCTGAGTGTCTCCGTGCAGCCACAGAAGAATGGATCTCATTTCCACTCAGGGTTAGTTTGCACAGACCATCCATCCATCAGTCTGCTTCCTTAGGAGTGGCACTACTTTATTTCCCTTAAATCTTAGCAACAATCCATGATATTGTTTCAGCACATTACATGGCTTTTCCTCTGTGTCATTGTATATTGCCATTGGGAAATGAAGCATAAAAAGGCTGCCATTAGAGCACATCATTAAATAAGACTGCATGAATTCCAACTGTTGAACAATTGATCAGTTCCATTTTGAGCCAAAGAGATGTTTTATCCCAGTTGAATTC